>JAFLJL010000288.1:32500-33930 GCA_018398815.1 Conus ventricosus | reverse complement strand
TTTCTGTTAAAAACGGGATGGAATAACAGTCTACAAAAATATGAAAGAAAATTAAGCGTATATGGTTAGAAATGCTTTATTTTTTTGTCTAGTTATATTTATTCCTTTATCTTTTTCCCTTTCCCATTTTTTTATCCATTCATTAAATTATATATTCATTAATACCTCTGTGTTTCACTTGCTTGTTTATTTTTTATGTGTGTGCGTGAGCGTGTGCATATGATGTGTGTTGCGTGTGTGTGCGTGTGTGTGGTGTGTGGGGTGTGTGTGTGGGGTGTGTGTGTGTGTGTGTGTGTGTGTGTGTGTGTGTGTGTGTGTGTGTGTGTGTGTGTGTGTTTTTGTGAATCACTTCACATTTCCAAAACGAAACGTAGAAAAAGATACACACTGAAGGTGCCAGCAGGGCCGGAAAAATGACTGTCCCACCTACTGACCCAACCACCAGGAACAGTCCTGTACCATCACTGGAAGCTTGCAGCACAGGAAAAAAAAAACAACAACAACAAAAAGAAAACTATACGTGACAGACAAACTGAATGTCATCAATGAAACTAGACAAAAGACATCCGGTACAATTGACCAAAAGTTCAGAGTTAGTTTAGCGTAGTTCTTTTTATGGTATCATCTTCACTACTTTAGTTTACCCTTCTTTTTTTAAAGAAGGAGGTAACGAGATTAACACATTTTTTCGCTCTCCATTCCTCTGTGCACCCTTCCACTCTTTCGATTTCGTTTGTGAAAGGGCAAAAACCCTTTTGGAAATACGGAGACTGAAAAAGACTAAGACTGTGAACTGTTTTCTTTTCTCACTCTCTCTCTCTCTCTCTCTCTCCCCTCTCTCTCTCACTTTTCCCCTCTCTCTCTCCTCTCTCTCTCTCTCGCTGCTTTTTGATTCCCTCTGTCCATTCGATCGCTTCTGCTCCTTCTGCTACTTTATTCTTTCTACACAACTTCGTCAGGGATAAATCGCATACCCGGGGTGAATTAAGTGAGAATGAAAGAACCAACAAGCGAAAATCATTGCAAAATACACTAGTGCACTGAAAACCCCCAGACATCATTGTACCATAGTATACATTAAATGAGAAAGAAGCATTGTCCAACGATAGAAAAATCAACAACACTTGGGACTGGCATGAATGAAAGTGTGGAACGCGCGAGTAACGGGCGTTAGTGTGTAAGCATGATAATGATAGGCGTTTTTGGTGTTGTAACAAAAAAGAAGAAAAAGAAAAGAGACCGCCAAAAAAAAGAAGAAAAAAAAGAGAGAGAGAGAAAAAAATCAGAACAAAAGAAAAAAGGCGGGGAAAGTGGAGGGGAAAAAAAATAGGGAAAAGTTTCAATTCTTTAATTCTTTTTTAAATCTATTGTAAACATGTTTTTGACTGGTTTACAAATTTTCTTTTCTACCAGGTAAAGCGATTTCATAA
>JAFLJL010000288.1:27500-30000 GCA_018398815.1 Conus ventricosus | reverse complement strand
TCCTCCTTCCCTCTTCTCCCCCTCCTCTCTCTCTCTCTCTCCCACTCTCTCTCCTCCTTCTCCCTCTCTCCCTCTCTCTCTCTCTCTCTCCCTCTCTCGCTCACTCCTCCCTCCCTCCCTCTCTCTCTCTCTCTCCTCCTCTCTCCTCCCTCTCACCTCTCCTCTCCTCTCCTCTCTCCCCCCTCTCTCTCCCCTCTTCCCCTCTCCCCCTCTCTCTCTCTCTCTCCTTCCCTCTCCCTCCTCTCTCTCTCTCCTCTCTCTCTCTCTCCCCTCTCTCTCCTCCTCTCCTCTCTCTCTCTCTCTCTCCTCTCTCTCTCCGCTCTCTCTTCCCTCTCTCTCTATCTCTCTCTCTCTCTCCCCTCTCTCTCTCCTTCTCTCTCTCTTCTTCTCTCTATTCCTTCTCTCTCTCTCTTTTGATTTGGTGGGACCAAGCCCGATGTGTAATGGGGGTGTTTTTTGCCGTTGTTTTTAACGTATATGTATATGTACGTTCGTGCATAAGCTATTGGGTGCCGATTGGGGAGTGTGTGGTGTGTGTGTGTGTGTGTGTGTTGTGGGGGTTGAGTGTGTGTGTGGTAGTGGTGTGTGTGTGTGTGTGTGTGTGTGTGGTGTGTGTGTGTGTGTGTGTGTGTGTTGTGTGTGTGTTTTGGTGGTGGCGTGCGTAAGTGCGTAGTGCGTAAGTGTGTGGTGTGTGTGGTTTTGTGTGTGTGTGTGTGTGTGTGGTGTGTGTTTGTGTGGGAGTGTGCGTGCGTAAGTGCGTAAGTGCGTGGTGTGTGTGTGTGGGGTGTGTGTGTTGTGTGTGTGTGTGTGTGTGTGTGTGGGTGTGTGGTGGGTGTGTGTGGTGTGTGTGGTGTGTGTGTTGTGTGTTGTGTGTGGTGTGTGGGGTGTGTTGTGGTGTGTTGTGTGCGCGCGTGCGCGCGTGTGTGTTTGTTTGTGTGTTGTGTGTGTGTGTGGTGCGCAGTGTGTTGTGTAGGTCATGAAGGATGCAACTCCACATTTTTATTGAAAGAACCCTTTAGTTTTTGTTAACAGTTGGCGTCATTTTTTGAAACGCTATAAACATTTTTTCTGACATAAGTTAAGAAAATGGCCACGTTGTAGTGTCAACAATAATTCTTAAAACCTTAAAATTTTTTTTTTTTCACAAAGTAATTCTTAATCCTTAATTTTTTTGGTTCTAGCTAGCGTGGCGGGCCCCATTTTAGCAGGAACATGCGTCTAAAAACGAAAAGAAAGAAAAAAGAGCTGAGGGGGAAGATGACCGGGAACAACGTCCGAAAAAATTAACACAAAAGAAAAGCCGCTTCATGTTGTTTCAGTTGATTTTCTTTTACATTATTCATCATACACATGGGGAAAAAATCTACAAGTGTGACCATTTGTTTGTAATTCTTTCTTTCAAAATTTATCAACGTAGTAGCATAGAAAAAGGGAGCAAACAGAGACTTTATTAAATAAATGTGGAGGCACGAGCCGCCAGATAAAGGAAATATTTTTGAAGGAACAACGTCGACTACGGTCTTCTCCTGGGCCGACAAAAAGAAATAAAACACACAGGAAATGAACACCCACTGGGAAAAAACCAAGGCAGATAAACCAGTCTTCAATGAACACCCACTGGGGAAAACCCAGTGCAATAAAACCATCTTCAATGAACACCCACTGGGAAAAACCAAGTGCCCGAATAAGACAGCAAATGAGAAAAGCATGAAATGAAGGGAATAGAGTGAAAAAAGAAAAAAATCAGAACAAAAAAAAAAAGGCGGGGAAAGTGGAGGGGAAAAAAATAGGTACAGTTCAATTCTTTAATTCTTTGTAAATCTATTGTAAACATGTTTTGACTGGTTTACAAATTTTCTTTTTTCTACCAGAGTAAAGCGATTTCATAAAAAAAAATTTAAAAAAAGATTTAGTTTCAAAACGAGGTGACTGAAGGCGGAAAATGAAGCAAAATTTAATGAAAAAAGGAACGATGTTAGTTACCGCCAGAAAACAGACAAACAAATTTGTCCTGTAATCTGTTTGTCTGTATCTGTGACAGTAAGTAACACCGTTCCTTTTTTTGTTGAAAAGGTAAGAACCTCATAATGTTTATAAAAAAAATTATAAAAAAAGAATTCAGCAAATGCCTCACTGACCTACATTTTACCTGATTCTTCATTTAACCATATTGAATTCAATATGTTCATCTCCTTCAAACTTCAAATATTGCCTCAGGATGAACGTCGGATCACACGGCTTCCGATGACGCACCTGCTGTTTTTTTGGTTTGCAGATGACGTCTTTTTCACCACTCAACAGAGATATGTTTAACACATCTCATGGCGTGCGGAATCTAATTACCTTGCCCCTCGGCTGACAAGAATAAACTAAGTTAATAATGGAGGAAATGCGAATTTAATGAATTCTTTTGCCTTTGCCTGTCTGTCTGTCTGTCTGTCTCTGTTTATAGATGTATGCGTTCGGTTTCACAAGCATGCCTTGAGGACTATGCATTTAT
>JAFLJL010000288.1:17500-22500 GCA_018398815.1 Conus ventricosus | reverse complement strand
CTTATCTGTCTAGGATGTGGTATGCATGTGCATGAATGACGAAGTCAAGCGCTTTGAATTGTTATTGCTGAGCAAGGTAAAGTGATGTATTAACATTGTTTACTACTACTATTACTACTTCTACAACTACTACTACTACTGCTGCTGCTGCTGCTACTGCTGCTGCTGCTGCTACTGCTGGTACTACTACTACTGTGTTTATCATGGTTGTTGTTGTTGTTGTTGTTGTTATCAGTATTATTATTATTACCTTTGTTGTTATTATTATTATTATTATTATTATTATTATTATTATTATTATTATTATTATTATTATTATTATTATTATTGTTGTTGTTGTTGTTGTTGTTGTTGTTGTTGTTGTTGTTGTTGTTGTTGCTCCTGCTGTTGTCATAATTATTATCAGGTAGGCATCCTTCAGTCTCGGAAGACTATGGAGTTGCGCTCTAGGTGTCTATTCTGGTACAGCGACGGGTGTGGCCGGCCAGTCCGACGCGGGAATGACAGTCCCTGTGGCAGAGGGCACAGATGAAGTCTGACGCTGGTCTGTCTGCCTGGGCTGCAGCCTTTCTTCTCATTCTCTTTTCCCCGTGCTGCTGAGCGAGTGTCTCTTCGAACTTTGAGAGACTTTTTCTGCACAGTCTGTCTCCAGGCTGACCGTTCGAGGGCTGTTGCTTCCCAGTTGTTCTGTTCGATGTTCAAGGCTTTTAGGTCCCTCTTGCACACATCTTTGAATCGCAGCTGTGGTCTGCCTGTGGGACGTTTTCCCTGCACAAGCTCTCCATAGAGGAGGTCTTTAGGGATCCGTCCGTCATCTATGCGCACGACATGGCCGAGCCAGTGCATACGTCTCTGTTTCAGCAGCATGTACATGCTGGTGCATCCGGCTCTTTCCAGGACAGCGTTGTTTGGGACCTTGTCCTGCCAGGTGATGTTCAGAATGCGTCGGAGGCTACGCATATGGAAAGCATTGAGCTTTCGCTCTTGTCGAGCATGCAAAGTCCAAGACTCGCTGCCATACAGGAGGGTGCTCTGTAGATCTGGATCTTTGTGTGCTCGGTCAGCTTGCTGTTGTTCCATGCTTTCTTTGTCAGTCTGGTCATGGTGGTAGCTGCCTTGCCGATGCGCCTGTTGAGCTCTGCGTCAAGTGAGAGGGTGTCTGAGATAGTTGAGCCCAGATAAACAAAGTCATGGATGTCATCCAGTTCATGGTCATTGATGCTGATGACTGGGGGAGAGTCAACATCCTGCCCCATGACCTGTGTTTTCTTCAAGCTAATGGTAAGCCCAAAGTCTTGGCAGGCATTGCTGAAGCAAGTCATGAGCTGCTGTAGGTCCTCGGCTGAGTGGGCGGTTACTGCTGCGTCGTCTGCAAAGAGGAAGTCACGCAGGCACCTCAGCTTGACTTTTGTCTTGGCTCTTAGTCTGGAGAGGTTGAAGAGCTTTCCGTCTGTCCTGGTTCGGAGGTAGATACCTTCAGCTGCAGGACCAAATGCATGTTTCAGCATCACAGCAAAGAAGATTCCAAACAGGGTGGGAGCCAGGACGCAACCCTGTTTCACTCCGCTCCGTATGTTGAAGGCAGCTGATGTTGAGCCGTCAAAGACGACAGTGCCTTTCATGTCTTCGTGGAAGGATCTGATGATGCTGAGAAGTTTGGGTGGGCATCCAATCTTGGGGAGGATCTTGAAGAGGCCATCTCTGCAGACCAGATCGAAAGCCTTTGTGAGATCTACGAAGGCAATGAAGAGTGGCTGCCTTTGCTCCCTACATTTCTCCTGAAGTTGTTTAAGGGAGAAGTTCATATCTATAGTGGATCTGTTGGCACGGAAACCGCACTGTGATTCAGGATAAACTTGCTCTGCAAGTACTTGGAGCCTCTTCAGTACTACTCGTGCAAAGACTTTCCAACAATACTAAGGAGGGATATGCCACGATAATTATTGCAATCGCTTCTGTCACCTTTGTTTTTGTACAGTGTGACGACGTTAGCATCCCTCATGTCTTGTGGTACTTCGCCTTCACTCCAACAGAGGCAGAGGATTTCATGCAGCTCGCTGATACGTGTCTCTTTACATCACTTCAGTACTTCGGCGGGAATACCATCTTTCCCTGGTGCCTTGCCAGAGGCAAGAGCGTCCAGGGCTTCGTTGAGTTCCTCTATGGTTGGTTCTCTGTCAAGCTCTTCCAGTTCTGGTAGGCGCTCTGTGGCATTCAGGGCATCTTCTGTCACTATGTTTTCCCTTGCATATAGCTCAGTGTAGTGTTCTACCCCGCGCTCCGTCTGTTGTTCTCTGTCCTGAATCACCTCCCCTGTAGCTGATTTCAAAGGGGCAGTTTTCTTTTGTGTTGGGCCCAATGCCGGCTTGATGCCGTCATACATCGCCTTAATGTTGCCTGTGTCAGCTGCAATCTGAATCTGTGAGCAGAGCTGAAGCCAATAATCGTTAGCGCATTGCCTGGCACACTGCTGGACTTTGCTGCGAGCAGCACGGAGAACCTGGAGGTTCTGCTCACTAGGGTTGGTTTTGTATACTGTCAGGGCATTTCTCTTGGCCTCGATGACTGGTGTCATTTCTTCTAAATGGGCTTCGAACCAGTCAGCTGACTTGCTGGTCTTTTTGCCAAAGGTGGACATGGCGGCGTTGTAGACAGCATCTCAGAAGTATATATAATGTATATATACTGTTTATCTGTGTGTTTGGATAAACAAGGAGAGGGACACAATATGGTGTGGCATTAAGCATTTTGCATACACTGTCAATGAAATGAATATAATACATAAACGTAGATAGTACCAAGGAAAGAAAAATGTTATGCATGATAAAATGGTGGCGGTACGGCGGTGGAGGTAGACAGAGCGTTTTTGAATCAATAACATAATTATTTTTATTTACCTTATTTCAATCAGAACATACAAAGTAAGGAGGAGAGAGAGAGAGAGAGAGAGAGAGAGAGAGAGAGAGAGAGAGAGAGAGAGAGAGAGGGAGAGAGAGAGAGAGAGAGAGAGAGAGAGAGAGAGAGAGAGAGAGGCCGACAGACAGACAGACAGTCAAACACCCAGCTTCCAGCTTCCAATGCTAAAACGCTGTCTACATTGGCTGGGTCAAGTCACATGACTCCAGCCATCAGACCCGAAAATGATGTCCCTTGGTGGAACTCCCTGGGGGGGGGGGGGGGGGGGGAGGAGGCGGAGAGGAATCCAAAGAAGAACTGGAGCCAGACAAGCGACAGACACCTCCGGGCAGCAGACAGACGCTGGAACGACGCTGTGAGGACGGCAGCTGGTCCGACTCCCTGGTGTCTTTGGCCTGACGTCCACGTCGCTCCACGTGGAAGGATCGGAGTCCCGGTCCCTGTTCTGCGCTTGACACTTAGCAACAACGACAGCTTGATTTCGCACTATTGCTTGCGCCAGAATAAGGTTAGTAAACAGCAATATTATACGAACCGGTGTTTTGTTTCTCTTTTTTCTTAACAAGGCTTTACAATGACTTGTCAAGGAATGGCATTGTCTGCCATCTGAAAACACGTGCTCCGGTATTCTACTCCCCAAACAGTTCAGCAAATCAAGCCGGTTAATTCCAGAATTCTATTCAGTTTAGCAAATCGTAACGGACGTGAAGGATCAAACTGGTGTGCTTCTTTGGTGGAGGAAGAACCAGGAAATGGACGCTCAGTAAGACGATGAAATTCAGGCAGGGGTTCGCATCACTTTGGGTCGGGGTTTCCAAACATAGTTTTTGGAACTGATTGTCGTCGTGAAACGCCTAGTGTACAGTTCGACACGCCTAACGTGTAAGGGGCTCCGGAAATGTGTCCCCTCCCACCCAACTCCCCCCACCCCCACCCCCATACACACCACCCCCCACCTCTGAAGCATTTTCTTTATCCAGAGGAGGAACATGGAACAGCCTTGTGCAAGCTGAGCCAAGGTATTAATCCCTTGTACGTATTGCCAAAGTGGAGGAAAAAGAAACACCCGAAGGTGCTGGGGAGGACCCAGAGAAGCACTGTCTTCATCTGCCTTTAGAGCAGTCCTGTACCACCCTTGGAGGCCTGCGCTGTGTTGACGATGGGTACAGGCACGCGCAGGGACATAACTGCTCCTGAACAGAGGTAAATCAGACTACAGGATGCAACTCATAACAGCCTTAAAGTAGCATCCCCATGGGTGTACCAGCCCGTATTTCATGACTGCAGAGCCCACCGGCAAAAAGACACCACCCTCCAGCTGCCGAGCACACTCCACAGACCCAACCACCCCTGCCCACGGACCGCTGAAGACAGTGCCACTCCAGACACAGGCAAGCTTTCGCCCATACGGTCTTATGTGCCCTCAAGAGAGAATCCAAAGTTGTAGTCTTTCCCACTGTCAACAGGACTTTCCCTGTGGTCAGTGGGTCTTTCCTCACCGTCACTGGACCGCCAAGGTATTAATCCCTTGTACGTATTGCCAAAGTGGAAGATACAAAAGTTTGTTTCCAATCCTGATACTGATGATGCAGTAAAGCAGTAAGTAAACATGGTGCAATACCACAAAAAATATCGAAAATAAAACCAAATATGGAGTTAATGATTATGTCTTTTACTGATTAAATGTGACAGTTCACTTCAGAAATATCATGACTGAAAACGTGGTTAGTTTTTTTGTTTGTTTGTTTGTTTTTTTACTTTAGAGGAGGGGGTCCTGAAGTCGGGGATTCGTATCACCTTGATCACCCCCCAAAGTCGATCTCTCTTCTCTCACCTTTCCTTCCTCTCCTCCCCATGACAATAAACAAAGCATCGATGCACAGCCCCAAAGATGTCGGCTTGTTTCAGCCTGTCTCACAAGTACTGCAGACACTGGTCAGTGTGGCTGTGTGTCTCCTGTCACCGGTACAGCAGACACTGGTCAGTGTGGCTGTGTCTCCTGTCACCGGTACAGCAGACACTGGTCAGTGTGGCTGTGTCCCCTGTCACCGGTACAGCAGGCACTGGTCAGTGTGGCTGTGTGT
>JAFLJL010000288.1:10000-12500 GCA_018398815.1 Conus ventricosus | reverse complement strand
CATTTTAGCTTCTTCCTTCAGTCCTTTTTTGGTTGGTTTTGTGCTTATAACATATCGAACTCCAACACTGCGTCATTCTAGCTTCTTCCTTCAGTCCTTTTTTGGTTGGTTTTTGTCAGGGTCACTGACATTGCTACTTGAGCCCGTACATGTATGTACTATGTTACAGATAGAGCTAGTGGAGGCGACTCATGTTTGAACTTGTGCATGTGCGGACTGATCATGTTCCATGTCGGTGTATCTTGCGTGGTTCGCATTAGAGTCAATATTTCCTCTATATGTGCTAGGGTGAGCCGGCGAACATTTCCGCTCACGTCCCCATGCGTGTGTGTGCGTCAGTGGATATCTGTGTGACAGCACAGTTTGGGAGAGGGTAGGGAGGTATCTTGAACTTTTTAGTGTTTTCCGTGGAAGTGGGGAAATTGGGTCATGCATCATCCTCACTGTGAGTTGCCCAATCATAGTTAACCTTACATTGAATTATCCAATCACAGCCAAGTTGACTGTAAAGCAGGCTGGGGGTTAGGTGAACTGTCGCTCAGTGTTATTTTGCAGCTGTTTCAGAGTGGAAGTCTCTGACGTTGTGTGTGTTGATTCTATGTTGAAAGTCCTGGTGAATCCTTTTAGGAACCTTGTGTTCAGGGTTCGGGCTTAAGGATTAGCGGAGCTGCCTTGAGTCTGGAGGGGACTGATTCTGTGTTTCTGTGTAATTGTATTCTTCTCGCTGTTGGAGGTACAGTAGAAGGAGTGTCGTTACTGCAATTTGTGAAGACGTGGTTGCTGCATTTGGGTTGAACTGTAACCGGTGTTCCCTGGACCCTGATGGGATGAAGACTTGGTTGCTGCGTTCTTGTTGAACTGTAACCGGTGTTCCCTGGACCCTGATGGGGTGAAGACTTGGTTGCTGCGTTCTTGTTGAACTGTAACCTGTGTACCTGAAACCTTGGTGGGTGAAGACTTGGTTGCTGTGGTTGGGTGCTGTAGACGTGCCAGTCTGGGGATGGCCTTGGTGGCGCTGGACAACCCATCTCGGAGTTGGGCCAGACACGTGTTGGTTCAAGGTACGTTTTGGTATAATTCAGAGTAGACATTTTAGTAATCCTATCATCTGAACCCGGTTGTGGTTGGATTGAGCCAGGATACGGAAAAAAATCAGAAGGAAATCCTTATCTTTATTGGTTTTATTTGGGCAGCTGGAGGCTGGAAGCTGTCTGAGGTGCCAGGCAAGGGGCTGCGTTAGTGCCAGAAAGGGCTAGGGGTGTTGTAATTAAACAGTGTAATGGTTGCATTGAGTAGTTATATTGGATGATATGATTTTGGGCATGTAAGATCAATGTAGGGTGTTTTGTGCATGTGTGAGTACATTCATTCGTGTGATTTTTTCAGTAATTTCAGCCACTGAACCGGTCGTGTCAGTATGATCTGTTAGTCTTATTAGCAGGCCTTAATGCCAGGCAGGAATTATATATGTATTTGTGTGGTTGCTAGTACTGTTGACACCTGTCTGGAAGTTAATCAGGGGAGACAGCCCATTGTTTGAAATTGTTGGTTTGAAGTTGTATATGATGATATGTTGTCAACTTTATGATGATATGTTTGTCAACCTTATGTGCATTGCTCAGTCAGTTGGAGTAAGCCAGCTGGATATTTCAGCTAAAGATCAACTTTAACAAAGATTGACAGCCCGGAAGTGTTTTGGGGTAGTGATGTGGTGTGTGTGTGGTTGCCCCATGGTTTGGACATAGGCTGTAAGTTGTAAGTGATGTTTACAGCAGTGGCAGTGACAGTGACCGACCGATTATTTTGAGCAATAAGTATCTGTATATTTTATATCTTGTTTTCCAAGTTACATATGTTTGGACCATGTTCCTAAACATTGGAAATTGTGTGGGAAGCCATGCATGTTTCTTTTTTAAGGTTGTTCTGCTATTTAAGGAAAGTACTTAATAGTGGATATGAACCGGGTGTGGCCCAACCCCCTAGAGTGTCAGGAGATAAGGGCCGAAACACTTGCTTGAAGGGGGCTTCTCTTCTGAGGACTCTCTGCTGCCACGCTCTCCACGAGTTTCTTTCTACTACTATGGAGTTGGACCGGGCTATGTGTTTAAGTTGGACTGAAGTTTCACTTTGATTGTGTACTACTGTGTGGCACTGATGTTTTGTAAAGTAAGCTGTGTATAGTCGGTCTGGAAATCTCTTTCCTTTTTATACAAATGGATAATAATTAGACTAAAGCTAATTGCTAACGCTGGTTTTCATTTGGATAAGGTAACCATTGGGTGCATCTTGTGATTGGAGTAGGTTAGTTAGTTAAGAGACAGAATATTCACTGTAGTGACTTCGACTCCCAAGGTTGTGCTCATGATGAATATGAATTTAGTATGTGTAGGGTACTATGGAATTCATGATAGATTCTTAGTGGGGATGCGCCTGTATGTGTCCACAGATATCTCCTGTAATCCTGCCTTAGCTGGTGCCTGTAATCCTGCCTTAGCTGGTG
>JAFLJL010000288.1:0-2500 GCA_018398815.1 Conus ventricosus | reverse complement strand
ATCGTGTTTCTGCTGGCAGTATATGCATGTAGTATTACTGTGTTTCTGCTGGCAGTACATGCATGTAGTATTACTGTGTTTCTACTGGCAGTACATGCATGAAGTATCACAGTGTTTCTACTGGCAGTAAATGCATGTCGCATTACTGTGTTTCTACAGGTAGCACATGCATGTAGTATCAAAGCGTGGCGTCTTTCTTAGTCCAGTCTGCTGAAGCCGTTCTCTGATGCAGTGGAACATCATGTAGCATGGCACCAGGTAGTGGAACATTGTGTAGCATGGCACCAGGTAGTGGAACATCGTGTAGCATGGCACCAGGTAGTGGAACATTGTGTAGCATGGCACCAGGTAGTGGAACATCGTGTAGCATGGCACCAGGTAGTGGAACATCGTGTAGCATGGCACCAGGCAGTGGAACATCGTGTAGCATGGCACCAGGTAGTGGAACATCATGTAGCATGGCACCAGGTAGTTGAACATCGTGTAGCATGGCACCAGGTAGTGGAACATCGTGTAGCATGGCACCAGGCAGTGAGACATCGTGTAGCATGACACCAGGTAGTGGAACATCGTGTAGCATGGCACCAGGTAGTGGAACATCGTGTAGCATGGCACCAGGCAGCGTGACATCATGTAGCCTGACACCAGGCACTGGATGTTTTGGTTCACCACCGTTGGTACCAGCGTCGGAAGGGGAAAGGCACACAGGAATGGGAAGGACAAGGACTGACTCAGTGCGACTGACTCCTAGGACTGGCTGTCTCGTCTGTCCAAAGAAATGTAGCACTTCAGCTGTGCTGATGGCTTGGAGGCTATTGTGGTGTCCCGAACGGAGTATAGATCTGTCTGGTCACTCTGAGTTCAGCCGTCACTGAGAGTGTTGTTGCGTGATAGTCTGCTGTTGTGTTTCGGACGCCCTTCGCAGACACTGGGGGAATGGAGATGTCATGGTGTTGGCACAGCAGTGTCTGACAGGCTAAACAAGAGATTTCTGATGGGTTTTTTACCCCACCCTCACCCCTACTTCTTTCCCTCCGTCTCAAGATAGGCCACTGTTGCCTATTTGTATGCAAACACATTTGCCTTCCAGACTGCCATGAAATACCATCAGTGCGAAACTCGCTGCCAGTATCTCAAAGGAGACGATATCTTTGGCCTTCTTTTGGTCAGTTACAGGCCTTTGGCCGCTAAACACGTTCTCCATCCTTTTCCGGAAAACCTTCGTTGCCAGGATCAGAGCAGATGTTGGGTACCGGAGTGAAATGGGGCGTCGCGTGTGGCCAGGATTCGCCAGAGACGTAAGGTTTGTTTGCCTCCATGGTGATGTGCAATCTGCTTCCGCGTGTCTGAGTCTTTTGTAAACTGACGTCAGTGCTGATTTGCACTGGATGACGGTATTGCATATGATGTGAGATTCACCTCCCTACACAAGTCTAACTTCCTGGCTCACCCGGTACGCAAGACAGCGTATTAGAAGCAAGTTCCCTGATTGATGTTCGTTATTTCCTGAAGAAGGTCAGTCATAGTCTGTGTGACCTGCTGAAGGTCAAGGTGGGTGAAGGTGTGTGCTGGCCACATGTGTGACCTGCCGAAGGTCAAGGTGGTGAAGGTGTGTGCTGACCACATGTGTGACCTGCTGAAGGTCAAGGTGGGTGAAGGTGGGTGCTGGCCACATGTGTGACCTGCCGAAGGTCAAGGAGGGTGAAGGTGTGTGCTGACCACATGTGTGACCTGCTGAAGGTCAAGGTGGGTGAAGGTGTGTGCTGGCCACATGTGTGACCTCCTGAAGGTCAAAGTGGGTGAAGGTGTGTGCTGACCACATGTGTGACCTGCGCCAGTGCAGCAGGCTGAAGCCAAGGTCTCCGGCCACTGCCACCGCTGATCTGGCTTTCTTGACTTCAAGGTGTCTGGTTTCATAAAGATCAGGATGTCGGTTGTGTAAAAGATTATTCTAGATGTCCATTGGCCTGAGACGATGCACGACGGGTGTGATCATTACGGTGAACACTAGGCGGGAAGAGGCCAGACCAGACTAAAGGAAAGAGCTGTGTGGCACTTTGTCTGTCTTCTCCAGCTGAATTGTAGGAAACAACAATGTGGGTGGGGGCTGTGGCTGAAAAGGACATGAAAATAGGCATTGGTAAGATCCGGAAGAGTGTACTGCCCAGTCTTCCGCTGCAGTCGCTGAAAGACATCTCTGCTGTCGTTGAGACAGTTTGGTGGATGAATGTTCCAGTGGGAGGATCTCTGATAGGCTTCGTTGACCTACCTGCCTTTGGAACCAGGAACATTCTGCTGTGCAAACCTGATCTACATGGACAAACCTGATCTACATGGACAAACCTGATCTACATGGAACCTTTTCCATTGCCCCTTTCAGTAGAAAGGACTTACTCTCCCTGTAGACAGAGTTTTCCGATTTTACCTTAAACGCAGTCTGTAGTTTACCTGATGCGGTTCTTTCTTTATATGGGGGGGGGGGGGGGGGGGGGGGGGGGGG
>JAFLJL010000287.1:20000-22416 GCA_018398815.1 Conus ventricosus | reverse complement strand
CGCAGTCAGTACGGTCTGACATATGCTGTTAAATCCTAACAGCCACTCGCATGATGGGCGAGGGGAGGTTTGCTGAATACATTAATAGCACCAGCTCAACACAGACCTGAGCATAACACAGTAAACAAACCAACTGAGGAATGTTCGCTAAAGGTCTCCTCACACGAAGCAGGTAAGAGATTACATTCACAGGCTAAACACGCGAATAGCAAATTATATCTTCATCCTTCCCTCACTCACGTTCAACATTTTCCTTTCTTAGGAACTGAACTAATATAGCAACCATTGCTTTATAACTGCCACCACATTTGCAAATAATAATAATAATTCAATGGCACAATTATCACCACATTTTATAGCAACATTTCCAAATTGACACAATTCTTCAACCACGCATCCAAACGACTAATCATGCGTACGCACGCTCGCAAACATAAAACTCGTTCCCCTTGCACGCACAAACAGACGGTGGCCGAAGAATAAGAAACCGGTGATTGTGACAGGGGCGGACGAGCGAGACCAAGCAAGTTCCAACCCTAAATCACCAGGTTCTCCTCCATCCCCACCGACTACCGCATCACCAGATGCATAAAAAGGAGAAAGACTTTTGGATATAATTTTGACTGGCCAGGTTAAAGATTGAATTAACCAGAGAAAAGTGGTCTCAAACAATATTTCTTTTATAATTTTGAAAACAAAAGGAAATTGCGCAAAAGAGAAGAATTAGCTGGCTAACAACAAAAAAAACAAACAAACCACGAAACTGATGCTTACCAGCTACCGTGGGTGACCCAGAAGTGGCGGGTCAAGCGACTCTCTGCCCTCTGTCCAGTCGAGAGGACCAGCAGAGCAGATGCGGAAAAGAGATGATGTCCCTCCCTACAGGCCGACTGTAGGAATGAAGGTACCGACCGTACCTTCGACGAAGTGGTAGAGAACCAGAACCGGAGCAGGCGCTCCCAGGGACATCTTCCGCTCGAGTGAAGAGAAAACCTGCCTAACCGATGGCAGCCAACATGCCACCCTACGTCACAGTGAGAATACCTCAAGCCTAAGAGGAATGTTGCACGTGCGGCAGGTAAAAAGACAGGTGAGAGGCCGATAGAGACAGCCAGTACACAGAGAAAAGTGCCAGCCACCCGTGAACCTGCAGGATGAATTGCACGGGCAGTGAAATTAGAGAGAGAGAGAGAGAAAGTAAACCTAACCTGAGCTGAGCTACATTAAGGTGCAACCACACCACAAGCCACATTAAGGGACTGATACATGACAACAACAACGACAATAAATATATGAATAATTCCACCACCCTAGATGGGTCAATCGTCATAGGCCTCGTGACAAACTCGTGACAGTGATGATGATGATGATGATGATGATGATGATGATGATGATGATGATGATGATGATGATGAAGAGCATCATCATTAACACCAACAGCAGAAGTAAAAATACAACAAGGAACAACAACAGTGGCAAAACATTTTTTTAATGAAAACAAGTCTTGGTTTACACCAACAACCAAAACCAACATAATTCTCCTCTTGCCCTCTATGAAAGCTTCCTAACTGAACAAAGACAGTGACGCATCAAAACGTGTGAACTGAAATCCAAAAGCGAATGAACTTTCGAAGCGAAACGACCGTGTGAAATCAAACGTGGAGACCACGCTTTTTTTTACCAGTCCAGGAGTGGTCTAGTGAACTAATCACGAGGAAGCCTGTGAGAGGAATAGACGACCTGTGCCCTTTAACCATCCCCAGTCTAAGGAACATGGCGTGTCCTTCCTCAGCTGTTGCGAATCTGTTTCATCTTCCGCCTCTTCCAACTCTTCCATACCCAGTCCCAGCCTGTCACAGCCAGACCACTAGCAGGAAGCTGTCTTCCAACTCTCCCATACCCAGTCCCACCCTGTCACAGCCAGAACACCAGCAGGAAGCTGTCTAAATGAGGTCGCATCGCCATAGAGCAACCCCACGGAGGAGACACTGCACTGCCGCTCAGTCACTTCCATGATGTTCTGTGGTGCTCCAGTGAATGACATGCGTGTGGAATATTGACGCAATGATTTCCTTTCTTTGTGTGTGTTCATTTGTGAGCACCTGTGTCATGTACTGTCGATCAGATCATGGACAATGATCTGTGTTTTGTCAGGGTCATGTATGAGGATCATCCGAAAGCAAACCAGTTTAGAATAAATGTAGAGGTTGGAGTGAGATCATTTGAATGAATGTAGAGATTGGAGTGAGATCATTGGAATGAATGTAGAGATTGGAGTGAGATCATTGGAATGAATGTAGAGGTTGGAGTGAGATCATTTGAATGAATGTAGGTATTGGAGTGAGATCATTGGAATGAATGTAGAGATTGGAGTGAGATCATTTGAATGAATGTAGAGATTGGAGTGAGATAATTT
>JAFLJL010000287.1:0-12500 GCA_018398815.1 Conus ventricosus | reverse complement strand
GAAATATAAGAATTATGAGAATTATAGTAAAGGAAAATAAGGAAAAGAGGAAAACGATGATTCGAGGACAGATGAAACCAAAAGAAAGTAGTGTTTGTAAAAGTTTATTCTTTGAATTCTTTAAATTGTACGTACACAGTCCACACATGCCCTGCATTCACACACATAATTTACAAGCGTCACGATTATGCGGCGAGGGACTGACATCCGCCGCAGGGCGGTCGTTCTGTGTTTTTCGTTTCTTCTTGAGTGGAGATGGGCCACAGTTGTTGACGTTGGGCGACCTGGAGGATCTTCCGGAGGGAAGATTCCGGAGCCGAGCCTGAGGGGCGCGGGAGTCCGGCACAGGAGGTTGTCTTCTCGACGACAGTGAGGAGCACATCCAGTCGTCCTTCGGGAATTTAATATGAGGAACACTCCGGGACAGCCTTCAACACAAAGTTATGTGGCAAGTGTGTGTGGTGTATGGGCTGTGGATTTGTGTGCGTACGCTAGTGTGATTTAATGTATTTAGTTATGCCCTGTTGGTTGTATTAATGTGTTTCTCCTCTTCTTCCTCTTTGTTGGGGGGCGGTAGCTTTAGTTGGTTATAGGTTGGGTGGCAGTGAGATCCGGTGGTGGTGTTTTTTTGTCGAAGTTCCCATCTATTGGGTTATTTTGTCCCTTAGCGATAGTTTAGCTCCTGATAGGGTCTCTATACTTTGGGTTTTTTTTTTTTTTGTAATTTTTCGTTTTCCTGTCTTTCCCCCCTCTTCTTGGATAGGGGACCCCCATATCATAAATGGAGTATGTGCGAGTGATTGAGGTGTTTATTATGTTTGAGTAAATTTGTGTATTTAAAATGTGTAATAAATGTTTTTTTTTGTTCCGTAATTCCTGGAGTGGTCTGGAGGTAGTGAGTGGTTGAGTGTTGTGCCGCTTTACTCTTTGTCTGTTCCTGCCTCATTCCCCTGACAGGGTCTTTTACCCTTGACATTATGGGGGCTCGTCCAGGATTGAGGTCAGGTAGTACAGACAGGGAGTACTAATTTGAGCAGCACTTGACCCTTACGTACCTTCCGCACTCCCGGGAGTGCGTGTTTGTGTTTGTATTAGAGTTTGTGTTTGTATTAGTGTAGTGGGAGGTTGGTTGGGGAGAGGGTTCTAGAGTGTAGGGAACCCTCAACCGGGAGCGGTTACCGGATCGGGATTTGCCGCAGCGGAGATTTGCGCTACTAGGCAACGTCATCGGCGTTCAGTTCCGGATCCGAGCCGGTGTTTGTTCGTATGTACCATCGGTTAGTCGCGTTAGCTGTATTGCCATAGTTTTATATTTTATTTAATATTGCTGGGCAAAGTAAGGGGAGGTTATTTTCGGGCTAGGTTTTGCTTGTGCAGAGTTTTCAAGGTCAGTGTTTGTTCTGACTTAGGAAGTAGGTCACATTTGCCAGTACCCAAGCCTGCGACTGATTTAGCAAGGTGAGGTAGGTAGGCTTGCGGAATTCCATTTTGTTGTTGCAAAATCGGTGTGCTAGGGAATGAATAATCCTCTTGCTTTCTTTTATATTTCCAAATTGTTGAATTGTTCTTTGCGCTAAGTGATATTTTGCATAATATAACGTTTTTCTTTTCTATTTTCTATTATCTTTCGCTTGAGCAGTTTATATTGTTTACCTAGCCTAATTACCTAATATTAAGGTGAGTGAAAGGTTGGTGTGAACAATAAAGTTCTGAGTGGTGTGACAACCCTGCGCTGAGCGAAAGTGATTTTTTTATTGAAGAAATTTAAACCTAGATCATTAAATTTTACTGATAACTTCTATGAGTAATTACATAGTTAGCCAAGTTTGCAGACTTGTGGGCACGTTCCGGGGGGAAAACCGTGTTGTGCGTGTGTTGCCGACTTTTCTTCCGGAGTCTAGTAGTGCAGCGCAAGTGGTAGACGTGACGCTTGCTTCATATTTAAAAAAAAAAAAAAAAAAAAAAAAAAAGTTAGTTGCGCGGCCGGTGTGTACACGTGTCGTGCGTGTTTGCCGTTTCAGTTTTGCGTGCGTTCCGTTGTTTGTTGCGTTATCCGTTAGTTATTTACCACGTGTGATATTTGTTTACTTCATGCTCCGTCGTTTATTTGTTTACTGTGAGGTCCGTTGTTTACCGTATCGTCAACCGGTATAACAGATTCAGATTTGACTAGTGTAGCGAGCTTCAGAAGATAGGCCTTCATTGCATACTATTTGTCGAGAGAAGGAAATCGTATCGACATTGGCTTGTGACACATTGAGGTGTCAGCCGCTAATTGGATGTCAATCGGGGTCATTCAATGTTCGTTGTTGAGATTGTTGGTCACCTGAAGTGAAACTTTTCGCTTGGAGACTAGACATTTCTGGAGCTGAAATTGGTGCGGGGAAACATTGATTGCGTGGAGCCTAAGGTTACAGGCAGAGATCAGTCACGGGGAGTGGACTGAATTGTTTTCCAATTTGGCCAGACATTTGGGTTTGTGAGTAGACATATACATTCCCTTCTGTTTGGAAATTCTCACTGGCAAGGTCAAGAGATTGTGTTTTGATTTGTGTTGAGAGATCCAGTTCAGCAGGTTACACTTAGCCTATTTGGTCACATTGAGGTGACTGGATATAATCAAATACTCTTGACAAAAGAGAGTGGAACTTTGTTAGAAGTGAGAAAGTGTACACTTTTGGACACTTGGTTTTTGAATCGGATTAGTGACAGAGCATAGTAGTGTTCACTATGGCTACAGGGGAAAGTCGTTACCTCACCAGATCCCAGGTAAAAGGGATTGGAATTGTGCCGGGACTAAGTATGCCTACGTCCCCTACTACTACGCAGGTGACAATTGGAACAACTACACAAGTTGTCTTTTCGTCAGGCGAGGTTCAGCCAGCCATCGTTACTTCCCCTTCAGTGTGTTTGCCATCTACTCCCCAGGGAGTTAGGCCTCCTTATGGTGGTACGCCACCGCCTTCTACCTTGAGACATCGACCTCCAATAGTGCCCTCTCAGGGTAACTACTTACCGAGGTTTACACCTCCTCCTTATACTTCTGGATACCCAACCATGGATCCTTTCATGATGATGAAACTTGAGAGGGAAGAAAGAGAAGCAAGGGAGAGAAGAGAGCGGGAAGAAAGGAGGGAAGAAAGAGAAGCCAAGGAAAGAAGGGAAAAGGAAGAAAAAGAGGCCAAGGAGAAGAAAGAAGAAAATAGATGGAAAATGGAAAGGGAAGAGAGAGAAGCCAAGGAAAGAAGGGAAAAGGAGGAAAAAGAGGCCAAAGAGAAGAAAGAAGAAAATAGATGGAAAATGGAGATGGAAGAGAGACGGTTGGAAAGAGAAGAGAGGAACAGGCAATGGCAACAAGAGATGGAAGAAAGCGACAAGAGCGAGAGCAGCGGGCGGCGGATCAAGAAAGAGCAGAAAGAGATGCAAGAGAGAAAAGAGAGCAGGAGTTCCAAGCAAAGATGGCAGAGGAAAGGAGTCATCTAAGGACAGAAGTGCTAGAGCAAATGGGTATTACTTCCGGGGAGGAAACTACTTCATCTCCGGATGTTCAAGAATCACCACAAAGTGCCGAGGAAACCCGAATTAACGTGAACCTGCACTTAGCACCACCCAAGTTACATATGCCTGTCTACAGGGATGGAGATGCCATTGATACCTTCCTTGAACACTTTGAATCAGTGGCAGAGAGTTTCCACTTGAGTAATGAACAGAAGGCGTTATATCTTGTTGGAAACTTGACAGGAAAAGCCAAAGAAGCCTTCATCAACATTCCACAAAGAACCAATTACGAAGAATTAAAGGCTGCTTTGCGCCGGAGGATGCACATGACTACAGAATCATATAGGCGGCAGTTCCGCTCCATGAAGAAGATGGCAGATGAAACTTTCCAACAGTTCGGAGACAGACTGTCAAGAGTGTTAGACTATTGGTTGGAAACTGCGAAGATGGATATAAAAGATTGTTTCCTGCTGGAACAACTCATGAACTCTGTTTCACCTGACTTACAGTGCAAGTTAGGAGGCCCAACCAGAGTCATTCAAGCAGGCCATCGGAAATTGCAGAAGCTTTCGCAGATATCCGGCGTTATTTTAAGCCAGCGTACCAGGGACAAGCAAGGAAACAGGTAAAGGAAACCAACACTGCACAAGCCTCTCAGCCTGAGAATAGTGCGAACTTCTCCAAAGGAAATGCGAAAGAGCGTCTTAGGAAGTGCTACTTGTGCGGTGACCCCAACCACATCGTGAAGGACTGCCCTAAGCGACTCACTTTGGCCAAGACATTTACCCACACAAAGGTGGCATTTGGAGAAAGTGAGATCACAACACCATCCTGCCCGACGTTTCCCTCGGTGGTGTGCGGCAAAGCCATTGAAGCCATTCGTGACACTGGAGCCATGACAATATTCGTCGACGAGAAGTTGGTACCCCCTGAGGCACCACGTGGAAGAGAATGTCAGGTATCGGGGATCGAATCTTCCTTCAAGGTGAACAGGTGTACTGTCCTGGGGGATATTTCCACACCATACTTTCAAGGAAAGGTATGGGCAGTGGCATTACAGCAGCCAGCATATTCCTTCTGATTGGGAACTCGGTATGTTTTGAGGATGGCCGCACCAGTGACATTTCAGTCGAGTTGCCGCAGGAAGTATTCGTGGCTGCCACAACGCACTCACAAACGCAAAGAGAAAAAAGGCTTTAAAGCCTCTACTGAAACCATTGTCCCAACATGACATGGTGACGCTGGATCCAGCTACCGTGCGAAGTCTTCAGGGTAAGGATCCTACGATCAACACCATTCGGAGTATGGTAGGGAAACCTCCCAAGGACAAGAGAAATGGATCAGTGTCGTTCATCAAGCGACAAGGATTGATACACAGACAATTTGCATCGCGAGACATGACGGTAACCCAGCTGGTGGTGCCTAAAGCGTTACGAAGCACAGTTCTACGCCTTGGACACGACACTCCTATGGCAGGACATCTAGGCACAAGGCGTACACTGGAAAGAATCCAACACGACTTCTACTGGCCTGGAATATCTCAAGATGTCAGGAAGTATTGTCGAACTTGTGATGCTTGTCAAAGGACTACTCCCAGGGGCGAGTTACCAAGGTTCCCCTGGGGATAGTTCCCCTGATTGGAACGCCCTTCAGCAAGGTCGGAGTGGACCTTGTTGGACCTATTATTCCTGCTTCAGATCGAGGGCATCGATACGTGCTCGTAATGGTGGATTATGCAACTCGCTATCCAGAGGCAGTACCACTCAAGAAGATGGATGCAGTGACGGTGGCTGAAGCACTTGTGGAAATGTGGTCGAGACGGGCATTCCAGATAAGGTGATGTCGGATCAGGGAACCCAATTTCTTTCAGAAACCATGTCTGAAGTATATAAACTCCTTCAGATTCAGCGGGAAACCACAACGCCATATCATGCTCAGGGCAATGGGCTTGTGGAGAGATTCAACGGAACTCTCAAGCAAATGCTACGGAAACTGGCGCAAGAAACAGCCCAGGAATTGGGACCGCTTCATTCCGGCTGTATTGTTTGCGTATAGAGGAAGTTCCACAGGAGAGCCTGGGATTTTTCTCCCTTTGAGTTACTCTATGGCCGCACAGTCAAAGGACCCATGGCGATACTGAGGGACCAATGGACCCGTGAGGAAACAACAGATGAACCCAGGACTCAAGTTGAGTATGTGTTGGAGCTCAAGGAAAAGATTGCTTCCACCTGCGAGTTAGCCCACAGGAATCTTGCATATGCTCAGAAGCGGTACAAGTTTTTTCTATGACAAGAAAACCCGCCAGAGATGGTTCGAGCCAGAGGATGAAGTCTTGTTGTTGCTTCCTCTGCATCACAACAAGTTGCAACTTTCGTGGCAAGGACCATTCAAGATCATAAAGCGTGTCGGCGATTGGGACTATGTTGTGCGCATAAAGGGGAAGGAGAAGCTCATACATGCCAATTTGTTGAAAAAGTATGAGAGAAGAGAAACCTGCAGCGCAGGTTATGCACCAGTAGTCATCGAAGAGACAAAGGAGACGCCGCCTGTTACGTTTGACATCTCATGTGTGACTACACAATCCGAGGAATCCTGGGAAGACGTAAAGGTCGCTGAAGGACTGTCTGTGGAACAAAGGGAAAACGTGAGAGCCCTTTGTAGAGAATACCAAGATGTTCTCTCAGATGTACCCTTAAGGTGCAACTTAGTACCTGTTCTCTAGTGCTCGCTCAAGAAGAGCCAGTCAGGGTGCGACAATATCCCTTGCCCCATTCTCAACAGAAACCATCAAAACTGAAATACAGGATATGCTGCGCCTGGGGGTGATTGAGCGGTGTAGTTCGCCTTACTCCTCACCCATTCTGTTAGTCAAGAAACCAGATGGAAAGATGAGGTTCTGTGTCGACTTTCGTCGACTAAATAAGGTGTTGAAATTCGACGCTGAACTATTCCAGACGTTGACAGGATCTTCGCCCAGTTGGCTAAGGCGCAGTATTTCTCAAAGCTTGATTTAGCAAAGGGGTATTGGCAAATACCGATGGAACCTGCCGACAGAAACAAGACTGCCTTTACTACTCCTGAGGGCCAATTCAGGTTCAAAGTTATGCCCTTTGGGCTCAAGACTGCAGGAGCCGTCTTCAGCAGGATAATGAGACTCGTGCTTGAGCCACTGCAGATGAGAGATGTCAACAATTTCATTGATGACATATTATTGGCCACCGAAAGTTGGGGGAGACATATGGAAGCGCTCAGGATGATTTTTGAGCGTCTGCGACAGGTACAGCTGGCGGCCCGTCCTACGAAGTGTCGGATAGGGGAGAATGAAATTTCCTTTTTAGGTCACGTCGTGGGACAAGGATTCATGGCTCCTGAAAGCGACAAAGTCCAAAGGATTGAAGAAGCCAAACCGCCGAAGACCAAGAAGGAATTGCGCTCGTTCCTGGGTCTCGTAGGCTACTACCGCAAATTCATTCCTCATTTCGCAGAAGTGGCAAAACCCTTGACAGACAAAACTGGAGCTCGAAAGCCGGAAACGCTGGTGTGGGAAGATACGGACGTCGTTGCATTCGAGAAACTCAAGGGAGCGATTCTCCAACAACCCGTCTTGCAGTTGGCCAACCCTGAGAAGCCATTCGTACTCAGAACAGACGCGTCCAGCACTGGGTTGGGGCGGTGCTCTTGCAGGATCAAGGGAAAGGATTGTTGCCCGTCGCCTTCGCAAGTAAGAAACTAGTGGGAGCGGAAAAGAATTATCACACTATCGAGCAGGAATGTCTTGCAGTGGTGTGGGCCACACGCCGATTCTACCCTTACTTGTACGGGCGAGAATTTGTTCTCCAGACGGATCACCATCCCCTTGCGTATCTACATCGCATTCGGCCTGTCGGCCGACGCCTTATGGGATGGGCACTTGAATTACAGAGTCTGGCTTTCTCTTTTCAGCATATCCCTGGACGCTGCAATGTGGAAGCTGACTACCTGAGTCGAATGTCTTGATGCCCATGGAGTACGACCAGTGTTGTGGAAAAGGAGACTGCCTGTGTATAATGTTTTTTTTTTTTTAAAGGATGTGTGGAGGCGTGTGATAAGAGTAGCCGTTTATGTGCACCATTCAAGGAACTTTCTAAAGTGTGAAGGTTGATAGTTGGTTTATTATGCATAATTGTATATTTAAACCAATTCCATTCGGGGCTGCATCAAGCTGTGCCTCATTGGCACAAGCTTTTTTGGTTGGGGGGTGATGTCACGGGCGGACCAGTATTTGAATGTATTCGAGTTTTGATGGGCTGTTCGTTACGGAGGTTGACAGCAGCTAAGACTCGGTACGTGGGTTGTAGAGGAGAGGGGGGTAGCTCCTCTGTCACATTCAGGTTGTGCACCGCCCGTGTGGATCATGCATCCCCTCAGTAAACCCTCATATAGGAGTAGGGTGAGAGGAAAGTGGGAGACCGGGATGAAGGTGGTGTGTGTGTGTGTCATTTTAATAACGGTGCAGGGAGGTGTCTTGCACGTGTTCTGTGCATAAAGCATGCTGTTTATGCCTAACGGGTGTTGAATGTGAATAGGTGTTTGTGGGGGCGGAAGGGGAACCTTCTGCGCTATACCAGTGTTCGGCTCTCTTTCTTTCTTCCTTTTGCTTTGCTGGTAAGAGGCCACGTCCTCGGTTGGTAGCCATACTTTTTTTCCACTTCGTCGTGGAGAGCAGCGGAACCGGGCCGGAACCCTTCACTGGGCGTAAGGCAGTCCACTGGCTTTGGAAGGATCTCAATCCTTGGGTACCAACGCCATTCTCAGAGTCGTTCCAGACTCTCACCTTCTTCGTTGGGGGTGGCGTATTACTGGTGGGCTTTTGACTCTTCGTTGAGTGAAGCTCGCCAGTATTTTTCTTCTGTCTTCACCCGCCGTTCTGGTAAATATATATGTATAGGTATGGTGTGTTATAATTTCGTTGGGTTTGAGAATTTGTACGCCAAGATGGGATTGGCATTTATTTGGTCAGTTCGTAATTTAAGTGACATTGAGGTTATTTTAAGTCGGATGTTAAGCAATGGCTCTGTTTGGGGAGCTACTTGTATGCTTGACATGTATAATTTTACAGGGGAGTCGTTCATATTTGGATAAATGTTGGAGTCAGGATATTCCAGAAGCAATACTTCAAAGATTGAAGCAAATTTTTATTTTTATTTTATTTATTTATTTATTTTTTTTAACATCAAGTCGGGTCCGGAACGGAACGAGTTGCCGCCCGACTAACATTCAGTCGACTAGCGGACATTTCCGATGTGGCGCTCCCGCCATTGGTTCCGCTCCTTGTCTTGTTTGTTCGTCTCTGTGTTTTTTTTTACATTTTGGTTTCTTTTTAATAAGTATTTTGTAGATAAAATGGAACAATGTGTGCTTGTTATGGAATTTCATCTGGTATTAATTTAAAATACAATGTGAACTTCCAAGTGTTTACTGCATTACAATTTGCAATATGAATGAGAAAGTAATGTGAAATATAAGAATTATGAGAATTATAGTAAAGGAAAATAAGGAAAAGAGGAAAACGATGATTCGAGGACAGATGAAACCAAAAGAAAGTAGTGTTTGTAAAAGTTTATTCTTTGAATTCTTTAAATTGTACGTACACAGTCCACACATGCCCTGCATTCACACACATAATTTACAAGCGTCACGATTATGCGGCGAGGGACTGACATCCGCCGCAGGGCGGTCGTTCTGTGTTTTTCGTTTCTTCTTGAGTGGAGATGGGCCACAGTTGTTGACGTTGGGCGACCTGGAGGATCTTCCCGGAGGGAAGGATTCCGGAGCCGAGCCTGAGGGGCGCGGGAGTCCGGCACAGGAGGTTGTCTTCTCGACGACAGTGAGGAGCACATCCAGTCGTCCTTCGGAATGTAATATGAGGAACACTCCGGGACAGCCTTCAACACAAAGTTATGTGGCAAGTGTGTGTGGTGTATGAGCTGTGGATTTGTGTGCGTACGCTAGTGTGATTTAATGTATTTAGTTATGCCCTGTTGGTTGTATTAATGTGTTTCTCCTCTTCTTCCTCTTTGTTGGGGGCGGTAGCTTTAGTTGGTTATAGGTTGGGTGGCAGTGAGATCGGGTGGTGGTGTGTTTTTTTGTCGAAGTTCCCATCTATTGGGTTATTTTGTCCCTTAGCGATAGTTAGCTCCTGATAGGGTCTCTACACTTTGGTTTTTTTTTTTTTTTTGTAATTTTTCGTTTTCCTGTCTTTCCCCCTCTTCTTGGATAGGGGACCCCCATATCATAAATGGAGTATGTGCGAGTGATTGAGGGTTTATTATGTTTGAGTAAATTTGTGTATTTAAAATGTGTAATAAATGTTTTTTTTTGTTCCGTAATTCCTGGAGTGGTCTGGAGGTAGTGAGTGGTTGAGTGTTGTGCCGCTTTACTCTTTGTCTGTTCCTGCCTCATTCCCCTGACAGGGTCTTTTACCCTTGACAACTACCTTTCGCTGGCTGTTTTTGGGGGTGCTGTTGGATTCTTTTTTGAAGCCTTGGTGGCGAGAACACCACAGAAATTACGGACTGTGGTGTGTCTCTACTGACGCCAAGAGCACAGGCACAATCATCCGTGTCTCCCTGATAAGTCCGATCCAGCGGATGAAAGGCCTAGGAGCAGGCAATACATATAGACCTGCTTTCGAGATGGATTGCGATGGTTCCCTCATGCAGCTAGTGAAGGGTTTTCATATTTATGATATACCTTTTTTTCCTCTGAATTTCAAATCTTTGCCAAATCATTACTATAATGATGGAAGAATTATTAACCTGCACTTGTTTTCCCCCTCTACTAAATTGTTCAGCATTATATTGTTTGGTCAATCAGTGGGTGGTTGCATCTCTTAGGAGATCCAAGTAAAGGTTATTCTGCACAATTCTTAGCCGCTGACAATGCTTGGATTATTGAACAGCAGAGCTGACCACTCAGACTGTTCCATATTTTTTGACCTCCCTTGCATCCTTAAAGGGATCCTCAAGCATAGGCTCTTGGATTGTCCCCTACATCTTATACCGTTTGCATTATGCTTTTAGTTTTTCAGCAACTTTTTTCCTCTCCACACTTTCCTTTGATTTATTCTACTACCTTTCGCTGGCTGTTTCTGGGGGTGCTGGTGGATTCGAGAGGGATTGCGATGGTTCCCTCATGCAGCTAGTGAAGGGTTTTCATATTTATAATTATACCTTTTTTTTTTCTCTGAATTTCAAATCTTTGCCAGATCACTACTATAATGATGGAAGAATTATTCCTGCACTTGTTTTCCCCGACTACTTAATTGTTCAGACAGACAAAGTCAGATAGAGAGAGAACGTGCGCAAGACAGGCAGGCAGACAGAGAGAGAGAGAGCACAAGAAAGAGAGAGAGACAGACAGAGATACAGACCCAGACAGAGAGAATGGGAAAGAGAGAGAGAGTAATTTTTTAAAAGCAAAATGTCATGCCCCCGCCGCAACTAAGACTCAAGATCGAACAAAAATGTGAGAAACCACAGAACTAGATTTAGAGTAGGGGTCATGGTGGCGGGGGTGGGGATAATAGAAGCAGGGTAGGTGAGAAGGTTTTTTGACAGAAGGTTTTTTGACAGAGTGGCCTCATTACCCCCCCCCCCCCCCCCACCGCCACCACAATGACCATCTTCCTCCTCTTTCTCCCCCTCCCCACCACCTCCACCATCTTCCGCCTCTTTTCTCTCCCCACTACCACTCCAGCTTACAGACCTCCGTGTGACAGAGTTTACTGGGGAACAGGGAGAGAAGCCGAGGACATGGACACAGAGTGGATCGTTGATAGACACCAAGGACACTGAGTAGGTCGAAAGCGTCCTCTGCAACTTTCACAAACACTCTCTCTCTCTCTCTCTCTCTCTCTCTCTCCTCTCTCTCCTCTCTCTCTCTCTCTCTCTTCCTGTCCTTCTCTCTCTCTCTCTCTCTCTCTCTCCTCTCTCTCTCTCTCTCTCTCTCTCTCTCTTCTTTCTTTTGTCGTTTCTGTATGTGTTGTTCCAAAGAGGGAAGGGGAAGAGAGAAAGAGTGTGAGGAGTAGCAGTGGACGGGGAGGGAAATGGGGAGAGGAGGGGTGGTTTCTGAATGTGTGTGTGTCCCTCTCTGTCTCTCCTCTCTCTCTCTCTCTCTCTCCTCTCTCTCTCTCTCCTTCTCTCCTCTCTCTCTCTCTCTGTCTGCTCTCTCTCGGTCTCGCTCCATACGTAATATATTCCTTTCACCTTTTCATTCGTCTGAAATGTCAAAAGAGAAACGCAAAGAGAAGAGAACTCAGAAGTCAAAAACAAAACTTAATCTTACCATACATGCAGTCCTAGTTTAAACTAAATCATCCATACGAGGCTTGCTATTAAGGTTGGGGGGGGGGGGGGGAGAAAAATAATCATAAAACAAAAATTAAAATACAACAGCACGTACTCATGGACAAATATGATATACCCACATCGATCCACATGTATAGACCTGACAGAAGGCATTTATCAATACAGTTCATGAACACTCCAAACACACTCAGAGAGAGAGAGAGGGACGGGGTGAGAAGGAGTGGGGGGGGTGTATAACAATTATAAAATTGAACTGAAAAAAAAGGAACTTTTGCAAAGTATCACACACATGTGGAAGGCGTTTTTGTGCGCACAACGGACACAGAACACACACACACCACACAAACACACAAACACACACACAACACCACACACACACACACACCGCGCGCACACACACACACACACACACACACACACAACACAACACGCGCGCACACAAAACACACACACACACACACACACACTCTCTCCTCTCTCTCTCTCTCTCTCTCTCTCTCTCTCTCTCCTCTCTTCTCTCTCTCTCTCTATCTCCTCTCTCTCTCTCTCTCTCTCTCTCTCTCCTCGGGGTCACTTCGGACGCAGCATACATTAATAGTCGGGAGGCTCCGGATCAGTGGAAATTGGTCTGCAGTTCGTTTTGCGAGGTGTCAT
>JAFLJL010000286.1:0-12942 GCA_018398815.1 Conus ventricosus | reverse complement strand
GTGTGGTGAACCTTACAGAGTCAGGTACTGTAGAGAGTGTGGTGAACCTTTGCAGAGTCAGGTACTGATAGAGTGTGATGAACCTTGCAGAGTCAGGTACTGTAGAGAGTGTGTGAACTTGCAGATCAGTTACTGTAGAGAGTGTGGTAACCTGCAGAGTCAGTTACTGAACCCTTGCAGAGTCAGGTACTGTAAGAGTGTGTGAACCTTCAAGTCCAGGAACTGTAGAGAGTGCGGTGAACCATGCAGAGTTCAGTAACTGCAGAGAAGAGTGGTGAACCTTGCAAAGTCAGGTACTGTAAGAGTGCGGTGAACCCTTGCAAGTCAGTACTGTAGAGAGTGCGGTGAACCTTGCAGAGTCCAGTACTGTAGAATGCGGTGAACCTTGCATAGTCACGGTACTGAACCTTGCAAGTCGGTACTGAACCTGCAGAGTCAGGTACTGAAACCTTGCAGAGTCAGTACTGTAGAGAGTGTAGTGAACCGCAGAGTCAGGTACTGTAGAGAGTGTAGTGAACCTTGCAGAGTCAGGTACTGTAGAGAGTGTAGTAAACTTGCCAGAGTCAGTAAGTAGAGAGTGTAGTGAACATGGCAGAGTCAGGTACTGTAGAGAGTGTGGTGAACCTGGCAAGTCCGGTACTGTAAGATTAGTGAACCTTGCAGAGTCAGTAAACTGTAGAGAGTGGGTGAACCTTGGCTGAGTCAGGTAACTGTAAGAGCTGCGGCGAACCTTGCAGAATCCGGTACTGTAGAGAGTGCGGTGAACCTTGCAGAGTCAGTATTGAACCTTGCAGAGTCAGGTACTGTAAGAGATGCGGTGAACCTTGCAGATTCAGGTACTGTAGAGAGTGCGGTGAACCTGCATGAGTCAGGTACAGTAGAGAGTGCGTGAACGTGTAGAGTCAGGTATGTAAGATGCGTTGAACCATGCGAGTCAGTACTGTAAGAAGTGCGTTGGAACCTTGCAGAGTCAGACTGTAGAGAGTGTGGTGAACCTGCAGAGTCAGGTACGTAGAGAGTTGCGGTGAACCTTGCAGAGTCAAGTAAACTGTAGAGAGTGCTTGAACCTTGCAGAGTCGTACTGTAGAGAGTGCGGTGAACCATTGCAGAAGTCAGGTAACTGTAGAGAGTGCGGTGAACCTTGCCCGAGTCAGGTAATGTAGAGAGTGTGTTGATACCCTTGCAGAGTCAGGTACTGAACCCTTGCAGAGTCAGGTACTGTAGAGAGTGCGGTGAACCTTGCAGAGTCAGGTACCGTAGAAGAGTGCGGTTAACCTTGCAGAGTCAGGTACGTAGACATGCGTTGAACCTCAGAGTCTAGGTACTGTAGAGAGTGCGGGTGAACCTTGCAGAGTCAGGTACTGTAAGAGTGCTTTGAACCTTGCAGAGTCAGTCACTGTAGAGATGCTTGAAACCCTATGCAGAGTCAGTACTGAACCTTGCAGAGTCCAGGTACTGTAGAGAGTGCGGTGAACTCTTGCAAGTCTGGTACTGTAGAGATGCGGTGAACCTTGCAGAGTCAGTACTTTAAAGTGGCGGTGAACCATTGCAGAGTCAGTGTACTGTAGAGAGTGCGTTTGAAACCTAGCTGAGTCAGTACTGTAGAGAGTGCGTGAAAAACCTTGCAGAGTAGGTACTGTAGAGAGTGTGGTGAACCTTGCAGAGTCAGTCTGTAGAGAGTGGCGTGTGCACCTTTGCAGAGTCGGTACTGTAGAGAGTGCGTTGAACCTTGCAGAGTCAGTACTGTAGAGAGTGCGGTGAACCTTACAAGAGTCAGGTACTTGAACCTTGCAGATTCATACTGTAGAGAGGCGGTGAACCTTGCAGAGGTCAGGTAACTGTAGAGAGTGTGGGTGAACCTGGCAGAGTCAGTATTTCTGTATAAGTTTGTGAACCTTTCAGGTCAGGTACTGAGTCAGAGAGTGTGGTGAACCTTGCAGAGTCAGGTACTGTAGAGATGGCGTGGATACCTTCAGAGTCAGGTACTGAACATTGCAGAGGTCAGTACTGGTATAGAGTGCGTGAACCTTGCAGATCAGTTCTGAACCTAGCCGAGTCAGTACTGTAGAGAGTGAGATGAACCTAGCAGAGTCAGGTACTGAACCTTGCAGAGTCAAGTACTGTAGAGAGTGCGGTGAACCTGTAGCGTCAGTACAGTAAAGTGAGGTGAACCTAGCAGAGTCAGAGGTACTGAACCTTTGCAGAGTCAGGTACTGAACCTTGCAGATCCTTACTGAGAGAGTGTGGTGAAACCTTGCATAGTCAGGTACTGTAGAGAGTGTGGTTGAACCTTGCAGAGTCAGGTACTGTAGAGATGAAGTGAACCTTTGCAGAGACAGGTACTGTAAGAGTGGGTGTGAACCTTGCAAGAGTCCAGTTACTGTAAGAGAGTGCTTTTAACCTTGCAGAGTCAGGTACAGTAGAGAGTGCTGTGAACCTTGCAGTGGCAGACAGGTACTGTAGAGAGTGCGTTGAACCTTGCAGAGTCAGTTACTGTAGAGGATGTGGTAACCTGCAGAGTCAGGTACTGTAGAGAGTGCTTTGAACCTGGCAGAGTCAGGTACAGTAGAGAGGCGGTGAACCTTGTCGAGTCAGGTTCGTAAAGTGCGTTGAACCTGCAGAGTCAGTTACCGTAGAGAGTGTGTGAACTTGCAGAGTCAGGTACTGTAAGAGATGCGTTTGAAACCTTGCAGAGTCAGGTACTGTAAGAGTGCGGTGAACCTTTAGAGTCAGGTACTGTCAGAGTGCGTTGAACCTTGCAGAGTCAGGTACTGTAGAGAGTGCGTTGAACCTTGCAGATCAGTACTGTAGAGAGTGCGTTGAACCTTGCAGAGGTCAGGTACTGTAGAGTGTGTGTGAAACCTTGCAGAGTCAGGTACTGTAGAGATGTGTGAACCTTGCTGAGTCAGGTACTGAACCTTGCAGAGTCAAGGTACTGTAGAGAGTGCGGAGTGAACCTTGCAGAGTCAGTACTGTAGAGATTGTGGTGAACCTTACAGAGTGCAGGTACTGTAAGGAGTGTGTGAACCATGCAGAGTCCAGGTACTGTAGAGAGTGCGTTGAACCTTGCAGAGTCAGTAACTGTAAGAAATGGGGTGAACCTTGAGAGTCAGTACTGAAGAGAGTGCGTGGAACCTTGTAGAGACCAGGTCAGTAGATAGTGCATTGGGGGGGGGGGGAACCATGCAGAAGTCAGTACGCAGAGAGGCGGTGAAACTTGCAATCAGGTACTGTAGAGAGTGTGGGGAACCTTGCAGAGTCTGGTACTATACGAGATTGCGGTGAATCCTTGCAGAGTCAGGTACTGTAGAGAGTTGCGGGGAACCTTGCAGAGTCAGGTACTGTAAGGAGTGCTGTATGCACCTTGCCAGAGTCAGTACTGTAGAAGTGCGGTGAACCTTGCAGAGTTCAGGTACTGTAGAAGTGCATTGAACCTTGCAAGTCAAGTACGTAGAGAGTGTCATTGAACCTTGCAGAGTCCAGTACTGTAGAGAGTGCGTTTAACCTTGCCAGAGTCAGGTACTGAACTTGCAGAGGATCAGTGAACTGTAGAAGTGCGGTGAACCTTGCATGTCAAGGTACGTGATAGTGCTGAGAACCTTGCAGAGTCGGTACTGTAGAGAGTGCGGTGAACCTTTCAAGAGTCAGGTCCTGAACCTTGCAGATTCAGGTACTGTAGAGAGTGCGGTGAACCTTGCAGAGTCAGGTACTGTTGAGAGTTGTGGGTGAACCAAGCAAGTCCGGTACTGAACTTGCAGATCAGGTACTGAACCATGCCGAGTCAGTTACTGTAGAGAGTGTGGTGAACCTTGCAGAGTCAAGGTACTGTAAGAGTGCGGGAACCGCATGCAGAGTCAGGTACAGTAAGAAGAGGCGGTGATACGCTTGAGATCCATGGTAACTGAAAAGGAGAGTGCGTTTGAACCTTGCAGAGTCAGGGTACTGTATAGAGTGCGGAGAACCTTGCAAGTCAGGTACTGTAGAGATTGCGGTGAACCATGCAGAGTCAGTACTGTAGAGAGTGTGGTGAACCTTGCAGGAGTCAGGTCCTGCGTAGTGAGTGCGGAGCAACCTTGCAAGTCAATACGTAGAGAGTGCGTTGACCCTTGCAGAGTCAGGTACAGTAAAGTGCGTGAACATTACAGAGTCAGGTACTGAACCTTGCAGAGTCAGGTACTGTAGAAGTGTGAAACCTGCAGAGTCCCGGTACTGTAGAGAGTGTATTGAACCTTGCAGAGTCAGTACTGTAGAGAGTGTGTGAACCTTGCAGAGTCAGTTACTGGTAGAGAGTGCCGTTTAACCTTGCCAGAGAGAGGTACTGGTAAGATGCGGTGAACACTTGCAGAATACAGGTACTGTAAGAGTGCGTTGAACCTTGCAGAGTCATTACTGTAGAGAGTGTGTTGAACCTTGCAGAGTAGGTACTGTAGAGAGTGCTTGAACCTGGCAGAGTCAGGAACTGTAAGAGTGCGGGAACCTTGTAGATCAGGTAACTGTAGAGAGTGGCGTTGAACCTTGCAGAGTCAGTTACTGTAAGAGTTTGGTGACCCTTGCAGAGTCAGGTACTGTAGAGAGTGCGTTGAACCTTGCAGAGTCAGTAAACTGTAGAGTGCGTGAACCTTGTAGATCCAGGTACTGTTGAGAGGAGCGATGAAAACCTTGCAGATTCAGGTACTGTAAGAGTGCGTTGAACCTTGCAGATCAGGTACTGGTAGCGAGTGCTTTGAACCTTGCAGAGTCAGGTACTGTAGAGAGTGTGTGAACCTTGCAGAGTCAGTCCTGTAGAGAGGTGGTTGAACCTACAGAGTCAGGTACTGAACCTTTGCAGAGTCAGGTACTGTAAAATGAGGTGAACCTTGCAGAGTCAGGTACCGTAGAGATTGCGTGAACCATACAGAGTAAGGTACTGTAGAGAGTGGGTGAAACCTTGCAGCGTCAGGAACGGGTAGAGAGTGGCGATGAACCTTGCAGAGTCAGTACTGAAGAGAGAAGTCGTGAACATTGCAGAGTCAGGTACTGTAGAAGAGTTGGGAGACCTGGCAGATCAGTACTGTAGAGAGTGTAGTGGAACCTTTCAGAGTCAGGTATGTATAGAGTGTGGTGAACTTGCAGAGTCAGGTACTGTAGAGAGTGTGCGGCGAACCTTGCAGATCAGGTACTGTAGAGAGTGCGGGAACCTTGCAGAGTCAGGTATTGAACCTTGCAGAGTCTGGTACTGGGGGGGTTTTTAGAGATTGCGTGAACTTGCAGATTCAGGTACTGAGACAGTGCGGTGAACCTTGCAGAGTCAGTACTGTAAGAGTGCGGTGAACCTGTAGATTCAGGAGACTTGTAGAGAGTGCGTTGAACCTTGCAGAGTCTAGGTACTGTAAATGCGGTGAACCATGCAGAGACAGGGTATGTAGAGAGTGTGTGAACCTTGCAGAGTCAGTACTGTAGAGAGTGCGGTGAACCTTGGCAGAGTCTGGTATGAAGAGAGTTGCGTTGAACTTTCAGAGTCAGTGTACAGTAGAGATGCGTGAACCTTGCAGAGTCAGGTACTTAGAGAGTGCGGTGCACCTTGCAGAGTCAGGTACTGTAGAGATGCGTTGATCCTTGCAGAGTCAGGTACTGAACCTTGCAGAGTCAGGTACTGTAGAGAGTGCGGTGAACCTTGCAGAGTCAGACGGTAGAGAGGTGCGGTGAACCTTGCAGAGTCAGTACTGTAGACAGTGGCGTTGAACCTTGCAGAGTCAGGTACTAGTAGAAGAGCGGTGAACCTTGCAGAGTCAGGTACTGTAGAGAGGCATTGAACCTTGCAGAGTCAGGTACTGTAAGAGTGCGTTGAACCTTGCAGAGATCAGGTACGGAACCTTCAGATCAGGTACTGTAAAGAGTGCGTGAACCTTGCAGAGTCAGGGGACTGTAGAGAGTTCGTGAACTTCAGAGTACAGGTACTGTAGAGAGTGCGTTGAACCTTGCAGAGTCAGGTACAGTAGAAAGTGCGGTGAACCTCTGCAGAGTCAGGTACTGTAGAGAAGTGCGGTGAACTTGCAGAGTCAGTACAAGTAGAGCGTGTGGGTGAACCTTGCCAGAGTCAGGTACTGGAGAGAGTGCGTGCACCTTGCAGAGTCAGTACTGGAATGAGTGCTTGAACCTTGCAGAGTCAGGTACTGTAAGAGTGCGGTGGTACCTTACAGTGTCAGTGTACTGTACCTTGCGAGTCAGGTACTGTAGAGAGTGCGGAGAACCTTGCGAGACGGTACTGTAGAAGAGTGTGGTGAACCTTCAGATCAGGTACTGTAGAGAGTGTGGTGAACCTGCATAGTCATGTACTGTAGAGAGTGTGGTTGAACTTCAGAGTCAGGTACAGTAGAGAGTGCGGTGAACCATTGCAGAGTCGGTACGGAACATTGCAGAGTCAGGTACTGTAGAGAGATGCGGTGAACCCTTGCAGAGTCAGGTACTGAACCTTGCAGAGTCAGTACTGTATAGCGTGCGGTGAAACCTACAAGCCAGGTACTGAACCTTGCAGAGTCAGTACTGTAGAGATTGCGGTGAACCTTGTAGATCAGGTACTGTAAGAGTGTGGTGACCCTAGCAGAGTCAGTTACTGAACCTTGCAGAGTCCAGTACTGAAACCTTGCATAGTCAGTTACTGAAGAGAGTGGTGGTAAACCCTTGCAGAGTCAGGTACAGTAGAGAGTGTGGTGAACCTTGCAGAGTCCAGGTACTGTAAGAGAGTGTAAGTGAACCTTGCAGAGTCAGTTACAGTAGAGCGTGCGTTGAACCTTGCAGAGTCAGGTACTGTAGAGAGTGGGGTGAACTTGCAGAGTCAGGTACTGTAGAGAGTGGGTGAACCTTGCAGAGTCAGGTATGTAGAGAGTGGGTGACCTTGCAGAGTCAGGTACTGTAGAGAGTGGTGAACTGCAGAGTAGGTACTGACCTTGCAGAGTCAGGTACCTGAACCTTGCAGAGTCAGGTACTGTAGAGAGTGCGGTGAACCTTGCAGAGTCAGGTACTGTAGAGGTGGTGAACTTGCAGAGTCAGGTACTGTAGAGAGTGGTGAACTTGCAGAGTAGGTACTGTAGAGAGTGGTGAACCTTGCAGAGTCAGGTACTGTCAGAGAGTACTGTGAGGTGGTAACCTTGCAGAGTCAGGTACTGTAGAGAGTGCGGAACCTTGCAGAGTCAGGTACTGTAGAGAGTGGGTGAACCTTGCAGAGTCAGGTATGAACTTGCAGAGTCAGGTACTGAACCTTGCAGAGTCAGGTACTGTAGAGAGGTGGTGAACCTTGCAGAGTCAGGTACTGTAGAGAGTGTGGTGAACCTTGCAGAGTCAGGTACTGTAGAGAGTGCGGTGAACCTTGCAGAGTCAGGTACTGTATGTGTACTGAGAGTCGTTGAAAACCTTGCAGAGTCAGGTACTGTAGAGAGTGGTTGAACCTTGCAGAGTCAGGTACTGTAGAGAGTGCGTGTGAACCTTGCAGAGTCAGGTACTGTAGAGAGTGCGGTGAACCTTGCAGAGTCAGGTACTGTAGAGAGTGTGGTTGGTATTGAACTGCTTGCAGAGTCAGGTACTGTAGAGAGTGCGGTTGAACCTTGCAGAGTCAGGTACTGTAGATGAGAGTCGGTTGAAACCTTGCAGAGTCAGGTACTGTAGAGAGTGGGTGAACCTTGCAGAGTCAGGTACTGTAGAGAGTGCGGTGAACCTTGCAGAGTCAGGTACTGTAGAGAGTGGGTGAACCTTGCAGAGTCAGGTACTGTAGAGAGTGGTTGAACCTTGCAGAGTCAGGTATGTAGAGAGTGCGTGAACCTTGCAGAGTCAGGTACTGTAGAGAGTGGGTGACCTTGCAGAGTCAGGTACTGTAGAATGCGTGAACCTTGCAGAGTCAGGTACTGTAGAGAGTGCGTGAACTTGCAGAGTCAGGTACTGTAGAGAGTGCGTGAACCTTGCAGAGTCAGGTACTGTAGAGAGTGCGGTGAACCTTGCAGAGTCAGGGTACTGTAGAGAGTGCGGTGAACCTTGCAGAGTCAGGTACTGTAGAGAGTGGGTGAACCTTGCAGAGTCAGGTACTGTAGAGAGTGGTGAACCTTGCAGAGTCAGGTACTGTAGAGAGTGCGGTGAACCTTGCAGAGTCAGGTACTGTAGAGAGTGCGGTGAACCTTGCAGAGTCAGGTACTGTAGAGAGTGTGTCGGTGGACTTGCAGAGTCAGGTACTGTAGAGAGTGCGGTGAACCTTGCAGAGTCAGGTATGTTAGAGTCAGATGTGGTGGTGAACCTTGCAGAGTCAGGTACTGTAGAGAGTGGGTGAACCTTGCAGAGTCAGGTACTGTGAGAGTGCTGAACTTGCAGAGTCAGGTACTGTAGAGAGTGCTTGCGAGTCAGGTATGAAACTTGCAGAGTCAGGTACTGTAGAGAGGTGGGGTGAACCTTGCAGAGTCAGGTACTGAATACCTTGCAGAGTCAGGTATGATACTTGCATGTAGGACGTAGAGAGTGGGTGAACCTTGCAGAGTCAGGTACTGTAGAGAGTGGTGTGAACCTTGCAGAGTCAGGTACTGAATACCTTGCAGAGTCAGTGTGAACTGAACCTTGCAAGAGTCAGGTACTGTAGAGATGGTGCTGGGGTGGTGAACCTTGCAGAGTCAGGTACTGTAGAGAGTGGTGAACCTGCAGGTAGTACTTGAACCTTGCAGAGTCAGGTACTGTAGAGAGTGGCGTGAACCTTGCAGGTAGGTACTAATGCAGAGTCGGTGTAGAGAGTGGGAACCTTGCAGAGTCAGGTACGTGAACTTGCTGAGAGTCAGGTACTGTGAGAGTGGGTGAACTTGAGAGTCAGGTACTGTAGAGAGTGTGTGAACCTTGCAGAGTCAGGTACTGTAGAGTGCAGGTGAACTTGCAGAGTCAGTAGTAAGAGTGTGAACCTTGCAGAGTCAGGTACTGTAGAGGATGTGGTGTGAACCTTGCAGAGTCAGGTACTGTAGAGAGTGCGGTGAACCTTGCAGAGTCAGGAATGACTTGAGAGTCAGTAGTGGTGAACCTTGCAGAGTCAGGTACTGTAGAGAGTGCGGTGAACCTTGCAGAGTCAGGTACTGTAGAGAGTGCGGTGAACCTTGCAGAGTCAGGTACTGTAGAGAGTGTGGTTTGAACCTTGCAGTAGGTACTAGAATGTCCTTGCGAGTCAGGTACTGTAGAGAGTGTGGTGAACCTTGCAGAGTCAGGTACTGTAGAGAGTTGCGGTTTGAACCTTGCAGAGTCAGGTACTGTAGAGAGTGGTGAACCTTGCAGAGTCAGGTACTGTAGAGAGTGCGGTGAACCTTGCAGAGTCAGGTACTGTGGGATGAGTGGTGAACCTTGCAGAGTCAGGTACTGTAGAGAGTGGGTGAACCTTGCAGAGTCAGGTACTGTAGAGAGTGCGTTGAAATCACTTGCACGGAGTCAGGTACTGTAGAGAGTGCGGTGAACCTTGCAGAGTCAGGTACTGTAGAGAGTGCGGTGAACCTTGCAGAGTCAGGTACTGTAGAGAGTGGTGAACCTTGCAGAGTCAGGTCGTGAACCTTGCAGAGTCAGGTACTGTAGAGAGTGCGGTGAACCTTGCAGAGTCAGGTACTGTAGAGAGTGGGTGAACCTTGCAGAGTCAGGTATGTAGAGAGTCGGTTGAACCTTGCAGAGTCAGGTACTGTAGAGAGTGCGGTGAACCTTGCAGAGTCAGGTACTGTAGAGAGTGCGGTGAACCTTGCAGAGTCAGGTACTGTATGAAGGAGTGGGGGTGAACCTTGCAGAGTCAGGTATGTAGTTACCTTGCAGAGTCAGGTACTGTAGAGAGTGCGGTGAACCTTGCAGAGTCAGGTATGAACTTGCAGAGTCAGGTACTGTAGAGAGTGCGGTGAACCTTGCAGAGTCAGGTACTGTAGAGAGTGCGTGGTGAACCTTGCAGAGTCAGGTACTGTGAGAGTACGAGTGGGAACCTTGCAGAGTCAGGTACTGTAGAGAGTGTGGTGAACCTTGCAGAGTCAGGTACTGTAGAGAGTGGGTGAACCTTGCAGAGTCAGGTACTGTAGAGAGTGGTACTTGCAGAGTCAGTACTGTGAGAGTGGTGAACCTTGCAGAGTCAGGTACTGTAGAGAGTGTGGTGAACCTTGCAGAGTCAGGTACTGTAGAGATGTGCTGGTTGAGAACCTTGCAGAGTCAGGTACTGTAGAGAGTGCGGTGAACCTTGCAGGTCAGGTACTGAGGAGTATTGAACCTTGCAGAGTCAGGTACTGTAGAGAGTGTGGTGAACCTTGCAGAGTCAGGTACTGTAGAGAGTGTGGTGAACCTTGCAGAGTCAGGTACTGTAGAGAGTGCGGTGAACCTTGCAGGTCAGGTACTGTAGAGGTGACTGAACCTTGCAGAGTCAGGTACTGTAGAGAGTGCGCGGATAGTCTGAACCTTGCAGAGTCAGGTACTGTAGAGGGTGCTGGTCGAACTTGCAGAGTCAGGTACTGTAGAGAGTGCGGTGAACCTTGCAGAGTCAGGTACTGTAGAGAGTGGTGACTTGAGGAGGTACGTTGTAACCTTGCAGAGTCAGGTACTGTAGAGAGTGGGTGAACCTTGCAGAGTCAGGTACTGTAGAGAGTGTGGTGAACCTTGCAGAGTCAGGTACTGTTAGTAGAGTGTGGTGTGAACCTTGCAGAGTCAGGTACTGTAGAGAGTGGTGTGAACCTTGCAGAGTCAGGTACTGTAGAGAGTGGTGTGAACCTTGCAGAGTCAGGTACTGTAGAGAGTGTGGTGAACCTTGCAGAGTCAGGTACTGTAGATGAGTGTGAGTGTGAACCTTGCAGAGTCAGGTACTGTAGAGATGGCGGTGAACCTTGCAGAGTCAGGTACTGTAGAGAGTGCGGTTGAACCTTGCAGAGTCAGGTACTGTAGAGAGTGTGGTGAACCTTGCAGAGTCAGGTTAACGTGTATGAGAGTCGTTGACTTGCAGAGTCAGTACTGTAGAGAGTGGTGAACCTTGCAAGATAGAGTCAGGTACTGTAGAGAGTGCGGTGAACCTTGCAGAGTCAGGTACTGTAGAGAGTGGGTGACCTTGGGTCAGGTACTGTAATTACCTTGCAGAGTCAGGTACTGTAGAGAGTGCGGTGAACCTTGCAGAGTCAGGTACTGTAGAGAGTGGTTGAACCTTGCAGAGTCAGGTACTGTAGAGAGTGTGGTGAACCTTGCAGAGTCAGGTACTTGGAGTGCGTGACTTGCAGAGTCAGGTACTTAGAGAGTGGTGACCTTGCAGAGTCAGGTACTGTAGAGAGTGGGTGAACCTTGCAGATCAGTCAGGTACTGTAGTAGGATGTGGGTGGTGAACCTTGCAGAGTCAGGTACTGTAGAGAGTGGGTGAACCTTGCAGGTCAGGTACTGTAGAGGTGCGTGAACCTTGCAGAGTCAGGTACTGTAGAGAGTGGGTGACTGAGAGTCAGTAACGATTTTGCAGAGTCAGGTACTGTAGAGAGTGTGGTGAACCTTGCAGAGTCAGGTACTGTAGAGAGTGCGTTGAACCTTGCAGAGTCAGGTACTGTAGAGAGTGCGGTGAACTTGCAGAGTCAGGTATGAACTTGCAGAGTCGGTACTGTAGAGAGGGTGAACTTGCAGAGTAGGTTGAACCTTGCAGAGTCAGGTACTGTAGAGAGTGCGGTGAACCTTGCAGAGTCAGGTACTGTAGAGAGTGCGGTGTGACTTGCAGAGTCAGGTACTGTAGAGAGTGCGTGAACCTTGCAGAGTCAGGTACTGTAGAGAGTGCGGTGAACCTTGCGAGTCAGGTACTGTAGAGAGTGCGTGACCTTGCAGAGTCAGGTACTGTAGAGAGTGAGTGAACCTTGCAGAGTCAGGTACTGTAGAGAGTGGTGAACCTTGCAGAGTCAGGTACTGTAGAGAGTGCGGTGAACCTTGCAGAGTCAGGTACTGTAGAGAGTGCGTGTGAACCTTGCAGAGTCAGGTACTGTAGAGAGTGGGTGACTTAAGTCTAGATGGACCTTGCAGAGTCAGGTACTGTAGAGAGTTGCGTGAACCTTGCAGAGTCAGGTACTGTAGAGAGTGTGGTGAACCTTGCAGAGTCAGGTACTGTAGAGAGTGGTGAACCTTGCAGAGTCAGGTACTGTAGAGAGTGTGGTGAACTTGCAGAGTCAGGTACTGTAGAGAGTGGGTGAACCTTGCAGAGTCAGGTACTGTAGAAGGTACTGCGGTAGTGACCTGAGCAGTATGGAGACTTGCAGAGTCAGGTACTGTAGAGAGTGCGTGACCTATAGATCTGACCTTAATCAGTACGTGATGCTGAATTGCAGATCAGGTACTGTAGGAGTGCGTGAACCTTCAGATCAGTACTTAGAAGTCGTACTATAATCTTAACCATTAGATAATCTCTATCGATTAAATCCAATTACTTACATATCTCTATATTTAATCACAATCTACTTACTATACTCTCTATTATATCTTATCCCAATCTCTACTTCATAATCTCTTAATATTAATCTCCAATCTCTACTTACATACTCTCTATCTATCCAATCCTCTACTTACATACTCTCTATATTATCAATCTCTACTTACTAATTCTATTAATCCAATCTCTACTTAATACTCTATTTATCCATCACTCATACATACTCAATCTAACATACTTCTATTTATCCAATTCTACTATACCATCTCTATTATTCCTTAAATACTCTACTTTACTCTCTATTATCAATACTCTTAATACTCTTATTTATCCAATCTCTACTTACATACTCTTATTATCCAATCTCTACTTACTATCTCTAATTCTACTTACCTTACTACTCTCTATTTATCCAATCTCTACTTCATACAATCTCTATTACCAATCTCTATAAATCCAATCTCTACTTACATCTTATTTATCCAATCTCTACCTTTACATACATATCTCTATCTTATCCCACTATCTACCTACAAAAACATAAA
>JAFLJL010000285.1:77500-91136 GCA_018398815.1 Conus ventricosus | reverse complement strand
TCTAAGTTGACTCCTTTTGTTGGGAAGGATGGTTTACTCAGGGTTCAAAGGCAGGCTTCAGTTTTCAGGCTTACCATATGAAGCTCAGCATCAGTTATTGTACCAAAGGGTCATTTTGCTCTTCTTTTGGCGCGTCATGTACACTGTGCTTTGAAACATGTAGGTGTGAACAGCATGCTCACAGAGCTCAGAAATCAGTATTGGATTGTGGGTGCAAGGCGTATCTGTAAAAGAGTGAAACATGAGTGCATTTCATGTCAGCGTTTTAGATGCTCCTCCTGGTTATCAAACCCTGAGCTTGGAGTGAAAGAAGCCCCCCCCCCCTCCTTTCTCTGTGACAGGAATTGACCATGGAGGACAATTGTTTTGTTGTGATGTCCTGGAAAGAAGTTTATGTTCTTCTCTCACATGTGCTGTGATCAGAGCAGTTCACTTAGAGTTGGTTGATTCTCTGTCTAGTGAAACAACTGTCATGGCTTTGCGTCGTTTCTTTGCACGTCGAGGCATGCCTTCATGTCAGACAATGCAAAGGGGTTTTTGGCTGCCAGAGATCATTTGAGGAGAATTTGGGGTCCAGATGCTCCTGATCGGAAATGTATTCCACCACGTGCTCCATGGTGGGAGGATGGTGGGAAAGGCTTATAGCCTCCATGAAGTCGGCCTTGAAAAGGTCAGTAGGCAAAAGGTTTCTACATGAAACCCTTCTACATGAAGTTGAAGCTTGCCTTTGACGTTTGTTGGAGACGAGTTAGATTCAGGGGCCCTCCTTCTCATTTTCTTTTGGGTAAATCTCCTCATCACAAACTAGTTGTGGATGTTGTTGTTCAACCCAAGATCTAGTCGAACGACAAGATATTCGTCAACAACTCCTGGACAAGTTTTGGTTTTGTTGGACCAATGACTATATTCGCAATCTTCCTCCATGTAAAGGTGTCCAGTCAGTAGAAAAGGAGTGAAAGTTGGTTCTGTTGTTTTGGTTAGGGGTGAGGGATGTAGCAGACTGGATTGGCCTCTGGGTGTTGTACAGAAAGTGCATCCAGGGCGTGATGGGTTAGTGAGAGCAGTGGATGTCAAAACTGCAAAAGGAGTTTTGACAAAACCCATACAAAAAATTCATGATTTTGAATTTAGTGAGGACTGTAAGTGAGCCTCCACCAACCTTTGAACGGACCAACACTGAAATCAGTGCCAGTCATTCTGAGTCAGACCACACCAACCTGTGAGCAGACAAATTTTCGAAAGCAGTGCCAGTCACTCTGGGTCTGTCTCCAGCCTAAAACAGACAGATGTGTTGGAGTGCATGAACACTGAGCCTGGAAGAAATGTGTAGTCTTCGCAATGAACGAGTGATCAAAAGGCCTATGAAACTGAACATTTGATTAGTTTGAAATGTGGTTCAATGTTTGACTTTCATTCAGTTGTTTGATAATTGAATGCAGATTTAACTGTTATTATTACAGTCACTGATGAGATGTTTGCACCAAAGACTTAATAGTGTTGGAAAAAAAACTTCATTAGATATGTCATGATGCTTTAACAAGAGACTTGGTTAGAAATGGTGTTTTAACCAAAGACTTGATGTGGTGTGGAAAACAAGACTTACAAAGAGACTTGATAATGGTGTGGAACCAAAGACTTGATGTGCCAGACACTGCCTTGATATTCATTGAGTTCATTAACAAATAATATGAACTTGTAAGTTGTGGAACTTGTAAGTTATTAGAAACATTCTTGTTGGAGTCTTAAGAAGACTCCAAGGTGGGGAGAATGTTGTGGATCGAGTGTGGCTCTATTTCAGTCTAATGATATGTGCTCGTGCATGCGTATGAATATATTTGTGCGCATGCGCAATAGTGTATTTAGAGCTCTCCCATGTGAAAGATTAAAAAGATTTAGCAACGGTAAACAGTTTTTTATGGTGGTTTGTTTTCGTTTTTGTCGAAGACAAAGTATTGTGTCTTCTGTATATGTTCAGTGTGTTTCGAACAGTGTGTGTGTGTGTGTGTGTGTGTGTGGTGTGCAGTGCCCGTATGTGTGGTTTAGTGTGGTGTGTGTGTTGTGTTGTGTGTGTGTGTGTGTGTGTGTGTGTGTGTGTGTGTGTGTGTGTGTGGGGTTTGTGTCTTGTCACCTCTCTTGTGGGTGTATGTGTGTGTGTGTGTGTGTGTGTGTGTGTGTGTGGTGTGTGTGTGTGTGTGTGTATGTGTTTGGCGTGTGGTGCATGTGTGTGTGTGAAACGTGAAACTTGAAACTTGAAACTTTTCTTATTGTCACTAAACACCATTAAAGGATTTATGGACACAAGATGGCGATGGTTAAACAACTCATCGTCCAAAGACATAATGATTTGTTCTTTTACATAAAAAGTCATCATGTAAAGCAGTCATATACATACTTCGCAATTTCAACCTGAGGTCATCATTAGACATCAAGTACTATTTTCAATGAGGTAGCGTCGTATATATTCTTTTGTTTATGATACGTTTTTTAAACGTATTCCTGATTTTATCGTAACTTTTTACAAGAGTCAAAAAAAATGTACCTCGTTTTTCCCTTTTAATTGCAAGTTGTACATTTCCTGTCTTCACGCTTATATGGGATTATCTACCTCTTTCTATTGCGAGGTCATGTCGCTAATTCTTAATTTACAAAGTTCTTTCCTGTAATTGCTTATTTGTGCATTTAATGAGGTATGATTCAAGCCTATATTTATTATGATGTCATTATAAAATTTAACCTTGGCGCTCTTTCTTTTTTTTGTTCCCAAAAGTGTATATAATCACTTTGTAACTTTCTCTCTATTGCATAACGCAATTTTTTAGGGTTAAGTGTACTTTGGTTTTTCCATACATGTGTCATTCCAATATACTTAAGATCTTCTTTACAGCAAAATTTCCATGGAGATGATGGGTCAAGATCTTCGTACACGCCCTCTTAGATATGAGTCTTCCTTTGATTCCTTATATGGATCCAAAACATGACTACTTGACTCATTATTTCTTGACAAGGGAAATCTTCCAATTTCAGCTAGTACTGGCAATTTCATTGCTTTTCTGTGTACGCCTAATTATGTCTGAAAAATTTACATGTACGTTCTCGATCGGATTATTGGATAATTGCTTTAGCCTTTTCTGGCAGCAATTATATGTTTAGTAAATTTGCGGTCCGATGAAGAGAGAGAACGCCATGACAAGGCAAGGGAAGATTTAGCTAAGGCAAGAGACGATTTCGAGAAAAGAAAATTGCTCACTTAGACTTTATTAAATAAAAAGTAAGAGAACAGGGTCATGCAGAGCATTGATGACGCAATGAATGAGTATTACTTAGTGACAGGAAAGAAGTTTTTAACATCGCCACCCGCCGAACTGTCTGACTTTTATGAACCATCTGAGGAACAGAAGACTGCAGAGATAGTTTTTATTGCAGTTGGCATAAACCTCAGTCTATCTTGTTGCTCACTTTTTGGGGTAAAAAAAAATGCATTTAAATATGGATAAAATATATTATTCTCCTAAAGGTTATTGAACGGAATGACTGCTATTGAAAAACTGAGTAAAGCTGCTAGAGTATCAGAATCAGATGCGAAAGACGGGTTTTCAAAACAGGCAATTTGGCAAATATATTTGCCTGCCCCAAAAGAATAATAAGGCCAAAATTTGTTAATTCAGTTCCAAATACACCCCCGGATGGACTTACTGTATCTTCCACATGACAAACTTAGAAAAAAAAAGTTTAAGTATGCCCTGACAGTTGTAGACATGGCTTCAAAATGCAAAGACGCTGAGCCTTTAACAGTTTAAAAGCTCAAATGCTGTGGCTTTTGGCTTTACAACAAATATCCCATGCGGGGCCCATTGAAGTATCCTAGGATGTTTTCAAGTTGATGATGGAAAAGAGTTTAAAGGTTCTGTAAACCAAACTGTTTTTAAAACATCATGTTACAGTTAAGAGAGGGATCCCAGGCAAAACCATCGATCGCAAGCCCTATATAAAACTTTAATAGAATCTAGTTGAACGCCTGTTTACCTATCAATATCACAGAGAATTATGGACAGAACGCGTAACACAGAATGGGTTAGAGGTTGCCCATCTTACGCGCCAAAACAAGAAGAATTTAAAGCAACAGGCCTTAAACCCGTAATCTTTTTTTTTTTTCATTTATGCCCGTCGCTCCGGTGGAGCATAGGCCATCACAACGACCCTCGCCATCGCACTCTGTTTTTGGGCTGTTCTGGTCATTCCCGTCCAGTTTGTCCTTGTTGTTTCAACTCCGCCTCAGTGTCTCACTCCAGCTGTTGCGAGGCCGGCCTCTCTTTCTCTTTCCCGCTGGTTCCAGGGCAGGGCTTGGCGTGTGGTGCTGGATGCTGGCTTCCCGAGGGTGTGTCCGATCCAGCCCCACTTCCCTTCGCATTTTCTGCTTGGCCACTGGTTCCTGTCCCGCACGCTCCCACAGATCTTCGTTTCGGACCTTGTCCTGCCATCGGATTTTGTAGATGCGCCTCAGACAGTGGGTTGAAGAATGTCTGAATCTTTTGTTGCATCGTCTGTGTTTTTTGTTCGCCACGTCTCGCATCCGTAGAGCAGAACTGATTTCAAAATTGGAGTAAGCGCGATCAAAAAAAATTAGCATTGCTGAAGATGTGCAGGGGCTTTAAAAATCTTGCCGTTTGGACTAAAAGTAAGATACTTGTATGCTCCTGGCGTTTTTTGAAAAATTAAGCCAAGGGATCCTATATGGAGCGTAGATGTATATGAAGTTGAACGAATTATGAAAACAACCCCTCCCGTATATTATTTAAGAGAAACTCTCTCTTCTAAAAAGCCCGCCCCTAAAAGATCCTTTGTTCGTGAAGAGTTGCAAGTTGTCCGCCAAACACAGTGAGTTAAAAAAAAAAGTATTTGCTAAACTTATTTTTTGTTAAACTTTTTTTTAACCTATTTTGGAGTTAACTGATCATGTGTTTGTTTTTCAATGTTCTGTTTAATTGCATCAGTGTCTACCTGTTGTGAAGTAAAAGTCTTTCTCACTCTTTTTGAAGTTCAATTTTTTGTCGTCTGTAATCCTCACCATCAGCCATAAGCTTCTGAAATTCTTCGTCTGTAATGTTTTCATCCTGTAATGATTTGCTTATTCTTAATCTTAATGAACAAAGTTTTGCTGATGCTAGGGCTACAATGGCAGTGTGCTTTTGTAATTTAGGAGTTAATTTTTTTAAAACAGCACTTACAATCATAGACACAGCCCTAACCCTAACCCAAGGCCCCCTAATGCTAAAGAGGCTGGCGCCCCAACCCCAGTAGCTAAAACAGCAACACTAGACCCAGCACTTACGCTAGCTACAGCTGATGAGCCAGTAATTACATAAGAAAGAGTATTTAAAGCTTTAGCATATTTCTTTCTAGTAACCCTATACTTATCCAAGTCACTTTCTATTTCCTTTTGAAGTTCAGTTATTTGCTCTAATCTAAACTGTTGAACCTCCATTTTTTAATTAAGATTATTTTTAAAATTAATCTTGTACATATCTTCTTATTAATCCTTCTGACAGCACTTCATCAACAGAGTAAAACGCAATAAAATCAACATACTTAATGAAAATAAAGTCGAGTATTGTTAGTTTGTCTTTGTCAACCATCACAGTAACCTTGTCAGATGATGCAAGGGTGTTTAACCTCCATTTTTTAATTAAGATTATTTTTAAAATTAATCTTGTACATATCTTCTTATTAATCCTTCTGACAGCACTTCATCAACAGAGTAAAACGCAATAAAATCAACATACTTAATGAAAATAAAGTCGAGTATTGTTAGTTTGTCTTTGTCAACCATCACAGTAACCTTGTCAGATGATGCAAGGGTGTTTATTTCATCTCCGTTTTTAGTAATGGCAATAACAAGCCTAAGAGGGGCATCCAAGTTTTCAGCCTTTATTTGTATACCTCTAATTAACGTATGTTCTGGCAAACTAGGATCAGCCTCCCTTGGAGTAATAAATAAGCGAAAAAGCATCGTCATTTTTCTAGGCAGCGGTTGTAGTTTTGGGTTAAATTCTAAGCCGACAGTGTCATCACCCACTTCAGCTAAGGATCTCTTTCTCTGTCGCATATATTCAGAACCCTGCCTAGTTATTTCAATCTGTTTTTTTCTGTTGTGTTCCTGGGACAAGGCTAACAAGAATGTGTCCTGCATTTAAGGCTTTTCTAAAATTGTTTTTCTTGCTTCGTAGTTCAAACTTTAAATTCCAGTCAATTTCAGGAAGCAACACCCAAGCATTCTCTCGTTTATGAAGTTTGTATTCATGTTTGCCAAAATCGTTTGCCCTTAAATTTCTTATCTCTTCTAGGGTAGGATACTGCTGTCGTTTTTTGTCCTCAATTTCTGTTCGATTGTAAACCCCTCATCCGTGTATTCAAATCCATAAACATTTCCTGGCACTCCTATTAGATCAAACTCAGTTGTGTCTGCTAGGTCTTTTAGCTCTACTGCAGTGCATTTAGGAGCTAGCTGCGCTTTTGATTCTGGCCCTCGAGACATTCTTTTTTAATATTAAAATTATAATAAACAAATTGTTATAAGCAATCAATAATAAACAATCTACAATAAACAAACGTATTGAACTGGGGGGTCAGTCCGTAAGCATAGCTTAGCGTGCTTAGATTTTTCTAACTGCTCTTTTATTTTTTTAGCTCATCTTTGTCAGTTATTATATAATTTTCACTTAAACATTCTTCAAAACTATCTTAAATGATACGACCGATTTTAACTGCGATCTAAAGTCTTTTAAGACAGCATTGTATTTTTGAGTTAAGAGCCACACAGAAACTAAGGCGTGGCGACCACTAAAGGCTAGGTTTGACAGAGCTTTTCTTTTTTTAACAATGTCTCGTTCAGCTGAACAGTCATCAATAATAAACAGTGTTTCAGTTCCCTCAAATAGTCTATAGTAATGTTCTAAACAGTCGCTCAGTTTGTCGCTAGAATCAACTATAAATATATTATCGTCCATCCAAATAAACTTCCTTTCTTTGTAAGACTTGTTGTGCTTAATGGTTGTGCAGAATATAACAATGTGCTCGTAATGAAACCTGTATATTGTTTGTAACAAATCAAGTACGAAGACAGTTTTTCCGCATCCAGTAATCCCGCAAATAAGAGAACAGTGCGGATCTTTTGGCAGAAACTTCAAACTATCCATCTGTTTTTATTAGAATATTTCTTCTACATTTTAATAAGCCACGTCTTTTAGCCTGTTTTTTTCAATGTTTAGCTGAGCATCACAAACCATAAAAACATGCATTTGTATTGGTGCGTCTCCGTCTGCTTTCTTGTGAATATTTATTTTTATACCATCTTGCCCTACCCTTTCTCCACTTCCAAACAATCTGTTGTCAATTCATGACGTGCCTGATCCTCATGAAGAAGATGAAGATGAAACAGAACTGCGCCCTTCATTGCAAGAAGAGATTTAAGTAGCAGAAGCAGGTTCTTCAATCCCTTCATTAGAAGAAAGTGTAGAAACACCCCCTTCAGTTAGCGCATCTCGTGCAGAACTATTAACAAATAGAATTAACTCATTCTATATAAGCTTAGGACTAGAACAGCCAGAAAACCATAGTCCTTTTGATTTTAAGATAGATAAAAGCAACCATCTGTATATAAGAACTAGCGGAGGAAATTTACTAAGAGTTACTACAAAGCCAGACCCAACTAAGTTTTTAAAACTAAGCACAATTAAACAGAGGATTCCTGTTGCCGACCAAAAGCGATTAAACATTTTAGAGCGTAGAGCCAAAGCTGTTAGTTTTTTACAGAACTTGGGGCAAAAGTTGCCAACACAAACTGAAATAGAAATGTCATCTTTTCGGGATTTAGGTACAAGAACAGATGAAGCAATAGTAGAAATTGAAACGAGTTTAAGTGAGGAGACACTTAGAAAAACATTAGAAACATTTCATGATCCTCCATTGTCTGAGTCTAAAATGGAGGATCTTAAGCGCAAAATCGCTGGTCTTAATCGCGAACTTGCAGGTTATAAGGCTGCTTTTACGACAATAAGAGAACAACTAATGCTCAGCACAGCAAAACTTAGTAGGCTAGAGAGAGAGATAGAAGAAGAAAAAATAAGTTGGTTGATAACAATTAAGAGCAAGAAGAAAAGGCTAGAATACAGCAGAAAATACAGGAGTTAATGGATGAAAGGGGAGAGCAGTTAAAAAGAAATTTCTATTCTCAGAGGAAATCTAGAATCACAAACAACCAGATTCAAAGACGTTATAAAGAAAATACTTCATGAAAACACTACGCTGGCAGAAAGAATAAGGATTCTGTTCAGAGAAGAGGGGATTACAATAGTTAGTATATTAACGGCTGTTGGGTTTGCTATCTCTACACTTGTTTATGCTTTAACAGGCGGTGTGCCAACAGGGTCAGTAGCGCCTCCAACACCTCAGCCTGGTAAAAGTTGGATTAGAAAACAATTACATCATCTAGCAAACTTATTAAAGAAGTTAGCAGCCAAAGCGCTTGATGCTCTGCCTGGCATAATAGGTAGTGTTGTTAGTTGGGTTTTGTCTACTATAGGCAAAGTTGCTGGTTATATGGCTGACCATCTGTGGACGTTGGGAGTGCTAGCTGCTGGATTAATTTTTAGTGAAATAAAGTATGGCTAATCCAGTAAAAGTTAAAAATACAACAAGGGCTGTCTTTTCACTAGTGTGACTGTCAGTGTGAGGTACATTAACAGGCGGTGTGCTTTCTGGGCTGCTTTCTGGCTGTGGGGAGCTTATAACTGGATCGCTTTCTTCAAGGCTAGGTACTTTTTTTTAAATGGATGGAGCAGGCCTTGTGTTTAAACCTGATTGTGTCCTAAGTTTTGGTCGTCTCCAGCTATTAGGATTTCATTGTTATAATTCTGTATCATGCCAATCTGTAGTCTAAGGTCAGAAGGCAGCATGTATAATCCATGGCCTACAACAAAGTCAACCTTTGACCTAGCATGTGCAAGAACGTCTTGATACCTTTGTATGCTGGAAGGCAAATCAACAGCAGAGTTAATAGCATCTTCTAAATTGGCTAAAAATTGTTTTCTGGCATCAAAGCCCGTAGATTGGTCTACTATGCTAGACTTGGTCTGTGCTTGTGCTCCTAATAGACACCAAACGTTTGTCCTTATGGAGTCATTAAGCCTTTACACTCCTGGCATTGTTAGACCTTCACTTTCATCTAAGATAAATGTTGTCCAAGCATTAGGGCGTTTTTGTTCTATTGACATCAATCAAACTTGTTTGTCTGGTTGAAAAGAAGTGTGGCCAGGCCAGTAGTCATAATTATATTCTCTACGTTCGCCCCACAAATACAATGTGCCCATCCCATGATTACGGTCTAACTTTTGTTTAAAATCAGTGGAAGGATTAATGTTAAATTCGTTGCAAATTCTTTCATATGCATTAGTGTCCATTGGGCTGTTAAATGGATTAAACGCGTTGTCGTTAGGGAGGGGCACTTGTAGTTCAGTTAGTATTCGTCTGTACTGGTAATAAACATGAAAGTTATATACTGACCTTACTAAAAGATTGGGGTGGTTTAAATGGTTTGCATATGAAAACACCGCAGCCTGTGTTTGAGCAGTAAATGGCAAAATTTAACTTATTCTGGAAAAAAAGCCATAGGGCGGGATGACCATGCTGATGGCACTCTGTCACTCTTTATTGGCGGATTTAAATATTTAGTTAGTGGGTTTTACAAGTCTAACCCGGAAGCCGTATGATCCATCTACTGCAATGGTTAAATTGCTGAAGTCCAAAGATTTGGGGTTATAAAACGCTCCTACATTGTAAGTAGCACTTTCGTTATATTTAAAAGGTTCCATTTTTAAATAGTTTTTAAAATAGTTATAAAAAAGATGTACATCTATATAACCAAGCAAAACGAGCGTGTGTTCTTAACGTACCCAATTAATAATAGGTTGGGCAATTGTAGGGTTGCTCTTAAAGAACTTGGGTTTAAAGTTAAGTGGGTTAACATATCTGAAGAGGCTCAAAATAACTGGGTTAATGTTAATGACGAACAAGGCAGTCAAGTAAGTCATATACAAATACCAGAAGGTTATTACAACTTTTGTATACAAGAAGATGCCTATCAATTTGAAAACTGATTTTCTCATGAACCCAATGTTGTATGTCCATTTAGATGAGTTAAGAACAGATACTAATTTATTTGAGGGCTATCCATCTAAGGTTCTAAGAGTGCTGCCGTCAATTAAGGCAGGGTTTTGCGATTATCAGTTATATAGGTTTGGCGGAAACAGTCAATTTAAAGAATTAATTGAGGGCCTATAAATTCATTGGATTTAAAAATAACTAATCAAGATGGAAGGCTAGTTGTTTGTTCTGATTTATTAATAGTGCTAGAAGTAGAAGAGCGTACTGTAAACCCTTAATTTTTATGTCCCTGGAGAGAATGTTAATATCTTCGTTCACGATCACCAAATCTTAGTTTGCACGTAAGCCCCCATTTTAAAGTAACGATTACGTCGATTTTTAGAGGTTTTTGCGTGTTAATTTTGTTTAAAAACGGGTGTTAATTTTGACTAAAAGTAGCATGAGAAGGAGGTGATTTGTTTGTGAAAAGGGGTTTTCGTGCAAAATAAGATGGGTGAGCTTGAACAAACATATTGACAATCTCTGTTCAGTTTCTTCAGTTTAACGTCCTTCCACTAAAAGTGATATCAGACGATGTGTTGAAGTATATGGAATGTGCGTATTAACTCTGTGGTTTTCTTGAAAATGTGTTGTATGAATAAACATTTCTTATGATATGAGTTGAGATTGGAGATGGCCAGATACACACAAATGTGAGTGTATGTGTGTGTGAGTGTGTGTGTGTGTGTGTGTGTGTGTGTGTGTGTGTGTGTGTGTGTGTGTGCGTGCGTGCGCAGGTGTGTGTGTGAGTGGTGTGTGTGTGTGTGTGTGTGTGTGTGTGTGTGTGTGTGTGTGTGTGTGCGCGCGCGCGCGTTTGTATGTAAATGTGTCAATTTTTTCCGAATTAGGCAAGTACGCTTCAAACTGAGTGTAGCATAGCAGTAAGTAATGCTAAGTAATTAACAATCTAGTATTAAAGGATAGAACATCAAAGGTAAATGCCCACTGGGCTGTGTAACAAACATTTACAAACTGAAGAAAGAAAAGAGTAGTCATTCAAAATCTTGGGCACAGATGACGGACTTGATCCGTCAGATAAACTACAAACGCCCGACTTACGATATAATTCCCTTGCACTTGGACAATTGATTAATAGATGTCCTACTCCGAGTGTTTCTCCACACATGCATCTAATGTGTTTACAGAACTTTGTACGAAGGGAATTTAACCGCATTCTGTGCAGTAAACTTCTAATCTCTCTAGACAGAGAAGCAATATGATTGTTTGACGAGGCTTTCGAGTTGATTTTGCCACCAAATTTAACACAACTCTGATAATACTGAGTATCTGAGTTCATTATCAAGTTTCTGAAGCTTTCATCCGATGTTTTGTTTAGAAGAATATTGCATTCTGTTAAATCCAAAGAAATATTAAGGGGAATTGAACCTTCAACATTTCGAGCTGCCTTTCTTGCAGCCTGATCGACTCTCTCATTTGCTGAAATGCCACAGTGAGAGGGGACCCAGCAAAAACTGATCTGCCTTTATCGGATAAAAGATGTGTAACATGATATATTTCTGTTATTATCTCCAAACGGATTTTTGAATTTGAAGACATGATTGCTTCAAGAGCAGATCTAGAATCAGCACATACTAGTACGTGACTGACATTTAGATGGAAATAAATAATATAATTTAAGGACATTAGGATGGCGGCTAACTCGGCACTGAAAATCAAAAAATTTCTGCCTAGATGGTACATTTTCTCCACGTTTAAGTCAGGTATTACAAAAGCTCTTCTAGCACTGAGCCGTCTGTTAAAATTTTTAAGTGGTTCTTGTACTGATTTTCCAGGTGTAAGTATACTGAAATTTTTAGTATGTTGGGTGAATCTTTTTTTGACAAATCTGAACGAGTCGTATCAAAGCAGGCCTTCGTTTGTTCCCATCTTGGTACTGGTGAAAAGGATGGTTTAACAGCGATTTCATTTCTATTTATGTTGGAATCTCTGATAAGGTGAGAAGTAGATTGATTTTGTAGATTGTATTCTTCTAGCTCGCTTTCCAAAATCTTTTTCAGAATTTTAACAAACTTCTTTTGCACAGAAATTTTTCTGTGTAAAACTCTTCAGAACGAACTTTGACGCAGCTACTTTTCGAACCTCGCTGAGAGGTAGCACTCCAATCTCATTGTATGTTCCAAATATGGGAACACCAAGAGCGAGTTTGTAAGCCTTGCAATCAATGCTCTGTAATTTATTTAACAGATGTTGTGGTGCGCTGAAAAATACTTCCTGAGCATAGGTTAACCTAGATCGCACAAGAGCGGTTGATAGAGATATTAAACTCGAAGCATCTTGGCCCATGGTTGCTTGTTTATAATCTTAAGAAAGTTTAAACTTTTCCGTGCTTTATTTAATATGTGGTCAATATGCTGGTTCCATGACAGTTTAGAATTTGACAGATTTAACATATTTTATTTCAATGCCATCTAAAGTGAAAACTGGGAGCTTTTCTGGGTCATACCCTGAATTGAAAAGCATTATATGCGTTTTTTCTAATGAAAGTGTAAAAAATACATTTATTTTATTGAGTTCTCGCTGGTATAAAGCTTTTATGTAGTTCAGCGACCTCGAAGAGGTTATTCGTTTCATGGTTACTCCATAGGCATATATCGTCGGCAAATTGAGCTAACTCTGTGCCTTTCGATAAGCCTTTTGGTAAATCTGCCATTAAAATATTGAATAAGATAGGAGATATTACTGAACCTTGTGGCAGTCCCATTTGCAATGTTCTCGGATTTGAGTAAGTATGTTCTATTCTTGTTTGAATTGATCTATTTTCTAAGAATTCTTGAACATGTTACCGTTAATTCCAACATTTTTTAATTTGTATAATAGTCTACTATGCCATACTTGATCGTAAGCTTTTTTGACATCAAAAAATGTAGCTAGTATGTTCTTTCGTCTTGCAAATTGTTGTTTCACTTGAGTTGTTAGTTTGACTAGGTGTTCTATTGTGGATCTGCCAGTTTGAAATCCAGCTTGGTTAATCGGTATGACATCATGCTTATACAGTAATATTTAGTACGATTCGTTCCATTAATTTACAGGTATGGGATGTTAAGGCAATTGGACGGTAACTGTATATATCAGTGCGAGGTTTTCCATGTTTATAAATAGGAACGATAATAGAATGTTTCCATAACTGAGGCATTTTACCATCATTCCAATATTTTTGAAAAAATATATGGAGAAACTGCACAGCGTTTGCTGGTAGGTGGCGTAGCATTTCATTCGAAATACCATCTAGGCCGACTGAAGTTTTCTTGCTGCCTAATTTACTAAGACATTCTTTGAACACGTGGTGTGTGTGGTGTTTGTGTTTGTGGTGTACGTGCATTGTTTGTTATGTATTGTGGTATTTTTTTGTTGTTGTTATGGTGTGTGTGTGTTGTGTGTGTTGTGTGTGGTGGTGTGTGTGTTGGTGTGTGTGTGTCTG
>JAFLJL010000285.1:65000-67500 GCA_018398815.1 Conus ventricosus | reverse complement strand
TTTCCATTAACTTGCATACATGAGATGTTAAGGAAATGGGTCGATAGCTAGTTTTATCAGTCCGAGGTTTTCCTGCTTGTGCATAGGGACAACAATTGAGTGTTTCCAGATAGAGGCATTTCACCATTAGACCAGCATTTTTGTATCAAAGAATGTAAAAATTGAACTACATTTTGTGCTAAATGCTTTAACAATTTCATAAGATATCCCATCTAGTCCAACAGACGTCTTATTTTTACCTATATGTGAAATACATTCAATTACTTCATCGAGTGTTATATTTGAATTTACATAGCTTTTAACTGAGGTTTATTAAAACTATGATCTGATATGATATTACTTTCCTCCTCATTTTTTCTGTATTGTCTACTTTCAGTTGATAGTCCAGTAATTCTACTGCAATTTGCATAAAAATCGCAAATGCTTCCGCTTTTTCTTGATTAGAGGGTATATCTGAACTCTCCAGTTTGATTGGGCATTGAGGTAAATTTTATCCCATTCTTCATCGTTTTCATTTTTCCCCATACCTTTTGCATATCTTTATAGTTATATACTTCATTAGCACAAATTGATGACCAATACTGTCTTTTTGCTTGTGCGTTAACTCTATTTGCTTTGTTTTTGCTTTTTTGGATTCTAGGTGATTAGGAATCGAATTTCCTTTAAGTAATTTTCAAATTTTATCCATTTTTCAGATTTGGCCTTTTCACAATCATCATTCACCAAACATTACCAGAATGTTTATATGATTTCTTTGTTTTAGACTTAGGAATTGATTGATTAGCAGCACTTAGGACTGCATTAGTAAATATAGAATACAATTCATTGATATTTTATCATTGACGTCTTCAACATGAAATGTTGATAAGAGTTCCGAAAACTTGTCCCAGTTAGCATGTTTGTAATTTTACTTCGGGTTTTATCTTCTGTTAGATCCTTTTTTTTTGTGCTAGAGAGTTCAAAGCTAGTAATAACAGGAATATGGTCATATTAAGGCTATCATCTAAAGAATCCCATTTACAAATTGGTGCCAGATCTGGAGAAAAAGAGTTAGATCAATAGCTGTTGCTCTATGATAAGGATTATCAGGGATTCGCGTTATTCTACCGTCATTCAGAAGATACAATGATGAATCAACAATATTCTCAATGAAACGGTTGCTAGTAATGTTTTCACAGTTCTTCTCCCAAAATGGTGAATGCGCGTTAAAATCTCTGTTATTAGTACCTTTTTTCCCTTGTCCGCTTTGAAACGTACGAATCCATTCTGTATTATTATCATCTGGACCCTTTGGACACAGATATGACGGTTAATAAAGTGTTATTAAACTTAAAACCGTCACTGCACAAGAATGTATACCAAGTAATTCTGATGGAACTGGATTTGGGCACAGAGTGTAATTTACCCCTTCATGCACATAAATGGCAGTATTAATTTTCTCGTTAGTGTCTATCTTTTGGATGATAGGAGGAAAAAAGTAATTGTCTAGTTGGGGCAGCTTTTCTTTCTTAACATTCATGACTGAAGACTTAAAACATGATATTGGTGATGGGCTAGGTGTTGTTCTAGATGTTCATAGTTTGTGTTAATTGATCTGCAGTTCCATTGAAAACGTTAAAAACATTCCCTAGAGACATATGTTTAAAGACTAAAGACAAAATGGACAGAGGTAACCCAGCAGCAGTGTCACACTAAAAGACATGGCGGCAAGTAGGTGTGAGTTGACTAATAAAAGTTCCGTCCTCCAGATTGTAGAACGGTTGTGCCAGCTGGGAGGATGTGGGCCAGGATGGTCGTGGTACCAATGGCGACGTGGAGGACGGGCAGGTCTCTTGGGGATCTCCCACAGCAAGGCCCTCGTGTGTCGTCCGATGTTCCCGCCAGCAGATGGAACCTCTCTTGTTAGGTGCACCTCGTCTCGAAGATGCTCCATTCTGATGTTGTTATTTTGAATAAACGAAATGTTTTTCACCTCATACAACTCAGAAGTGACTTTTGCATTAAACAGAACACGTTTGATTTCGAGTTTCTTGTCTCTAAACTGGAGTCAGTTTGCTGACCGCGAACTTAACCTTAGTGTGCTTTTTAGCTGCGGTTTTTAGCGTCTGCACAAACGATGTGGGTGATGTCTTCTGCAGCAGAAGTCTTTAGATCGTTAATGCAGCAGTGTATTACCACTGCATCAGGTTTCTCCTCGGCATCGTCAAGTTCTTGCAGACGTTGCTCTAGTCCCTTTACCTTTATAACTTCTTTGACGTGTCGCACTTTAAATCGTACGACTTTCCAAGTCTCCTATCGTCCAGCCGTCGGCAACCGAAGTCATGGATCACAGAACCTTAGGTAGGCTTAGTTTGTCTTCTTTTGCTTTCGTTTTCTTCTTCTTTTGACAACTCATCGTCACGACGTGATTTGACGTCATGTTTTATCTTTGCATCAGTTTGAATAGGCCTGACGTCATGTTCTGTTTTGATGTTCTTTTCACCAATAACTGATTTTGCTT
>JAFLJL010000285.1:55000-60000 GCA_018398815.1 Conus ventricosus | reverse complement strand
AAAAAGTTTTTTTATTTTGTTTAAAATTTGATCTTTTTTTCTATTTTTTCTTAAAAACATAATTTACATGTTCCCGTTAATTCCAACTTTTTTAATTTGTATAATAGTTTTTACTATGCCTTTATTGATCGAAAGTTTTTTTGACATCAAAAAATGTAGTAGTATGTTCTTTCCCGTCTTCAAATTGTTGTTTCACTGGGTGAAGAGAGAGAGAGAGAGAGAGGGGGAAGAGAGAGAGAGAGAGACAGCACTGACCTGACACAGTTTTTTTGCCAAAGAAACAAGCCATTTGGAAGGGGGTGAAAAATTTCAGTTTTAAAACGATGGTAAAATATTGATTCCCCCCAAAAAGACATAGAAATCAAACAGTAAAAACAAAAATTAAATTAAAATCGGCAACAAAAACGTTTGGGTTAAAAAACCCTCCACACATACACCCCCCACGTGCGACTGTGCGCACGGGGGGCGTGCGTCAAAAACCACACACACACACACCCCAACCCCACACACACACCACCACACCCACCACACCCACCACCCCCACAACAAACACAAACACTCACCATCACTCTCCCACACTTCAGCAATCCTTTGTCTTCGACCTCAAGCCAGGGAAAAAATACACAAAAAGCGCAAACAGTAAATTCTTAAAATCGTCAAAATTTTTGGGCTCAAAAAAATTTGTTTAAGATATTCTTTTTCGAAAATCACAGCTTTTTGCTATATATCTTGAAAATGATATGGTTTTTTGTTCATTTTTAAACTAGATAGAATTTACGGGGTTTCTTTTTTTGAGCACCCGGGGCCCCCGGGAAAATTTTTTACTTTTTACTTCGAATATCTGCGAAAAGAAGGACAACCCAAAAACAAAATGCACTTCATTTCACTGTTTTTTCCCCTTTCTAAAAAAATTTGGGGCATGCTTTATTGTCCGATGCTTCGAACCTTTTTCTTTTTGGCATTGGGCCAGTGTTCTTTTTCCCGAAATTTTGTTAAATTATTTTTTTGCCTTTTATTTGTAAAAAAAACTGAAATATTTTTTCCTTTTCCCAAAATACTTTTAAATGGAGAAACATTCATATTTGACGTTTCCATCCATGCTGGAATGCCAGTTTTGTTGTAAGAAAAAAATTAAACGATCAGTAAATTCGGATAAAAACCTCGCGTATTCCCCTACACCCTGAAAAAGAGACGATACCAAAAAATTTTCTGTTAGAAACTTTCTTTACAGAGTACCATTTAAAATTTTTTCCCCCTATTTTGTTGTAGAAAAAGCATTTCATACGTTTGGGTTTAAGGGGGCTGGTGGGTAGGTAAATAAAACTAATCTTAACCCAGTATTTAATTGATTTGTTTATGTTCGTTAAAAAACAGAGGTTTTCGACCATTTTTTCCCCCAAAAATTTATTTATTTGTTTGTTTGTAACGGCCCACGCTTTAACACGTTTTTTGCAAATTTATGAATTTTTTTCCTTGTGGGCGTTATCCAACAGACCCCACCCCTCAGATGCTTTATTTTCAGGATTGGTTGTATCTGGGTGTCGAATTTTTTCCAAAAAAAAGGACCCTTTAAATAAAATTCAGTCTTTTCATTGTTCTTAAAATGTAAAAGCCCCCTTTTCTTTCTTTCCTACACGCCCTCCAGCCAGGGTTTTTAAAGCTTAATTTTGTGGTAAAAAATTATACAAGATATTTATAACTATTTGTCATTTTGGGGGACTTTGATTGCCTTTAAAAAACATTTTATGTTGTGCTAAATGCCCCCTTTAAAAACCCCCTTGATATTAGTTTTACAAAAATTTTTTCAGTCAGTTGTAATTTTTAGTTTCCTTTTTCAAAGTGTCCAACTGTTTCTGAAACCAAGGGTATCAGAAAGGAGAAAACATCATCAGCAAACAACAAAAAAATGTTCGGGGTTAAAAGGGCCCCTGGTAACTTTTGTACCCCATCCCTTCCCATTTTGAAATATTTTCGAAAGTCGTTAATAAAAAAAGCAAAAAAGGGGGACTGAGAAGAACCCCTTGGGTTTAACCACGGGGAAAATTGGGAAATAATCTGAAAAAATCCCTTTTTTCCACGAACAATGCAAAAACGGAATATACATTCCCGCAGGGGTGCAACAACTTCCAATTCACCCCATTTTCCCAAAAAACTTTCCCAAAAAAATTTTTTGTTCACAAAATCAAAAGCTTTCGGGGGAAAAACAAAGGCAACATACAATTTTGTCTTTTTTAAAGGTATTTTTTGAAATAAGGCATACAATGAAAATATGTGGTCTTTTTTGGTATATAGAACAAAAATCCGCTTGTTCTTTGAAATTTTTTTCTTTTTTCCCCAACTTTTAAATTCTTTTATTAAAAATAGGTGTAAAAATTTTAAATTTAAGATATTGGATTTGCAAGCCTCGGAAATTATGGGGATTGTTATTGTCCCCTTTTTTTGGTGAAGAGGGATTATTATCGATTTTGCCCATGTCCCCGGAAAGTTTCCCTTTTATCGAACGCGAGGTTAAAACAGGTTTACTATGAAATCAATAAAAAATAGATTTGGCACGTTTGTTTTTCCCCAAAAACAACCTTTTTGACCTGCGCTTTTCCCAAACTTTCTTTCGATTTATCCCGTTTTTTCCCTCATTTTTTGTTATCCATTTGAATAATGGTTCTGTAAATAGATTTCACTGTCTACCCTTATATTTGAGTGTTGGAATCTTTGTTAAACCCATTAAATTACTTCAAAAAAATGTTTCATGCCATGTGGAGGTTTTTGTTATAGATACGGGTTTTTCTACTTTTTGATCAAATTTTGTTGACCAGAATATTTTGGAGTAAATAAAACTGATTTTTTTAGCTTGCCCTAAATTTTTTCTCATCGAATTCTCTTTTCTTCTCTCTTTTCATTGTTGTGTTTTTCCCTTTTCTTTCCTTAACTAAAAGCGTTTTTGTTCTTTCCTCAATTTTTAATCTAGCTCTTTGATTTTTGCCCTTTAAGCCTCTTTGACAAATTTTTTTTTTCCCCCTTTCCCTGTTAAACCCCTATTCATTCTTCTTCTTTTCCCCAAGATCTCACCTACAACCAGCAGGGACTCAAAAGTGTTCACAAACAATTTAAACATGTGTTAAAAATAAAGGGTTAAAGGGAATTTCAGGTCTATCAATCATTTTTTAAAATTTCTTTAGTTTTGGTTTCCCCCACATAAGTTTCCCCACATTCTTTTAGACCCATATAATGCGCTTTTTTCGCAAAACACTGGACATTCTTTTTTTTCTCAAATAAATACCCCAATTTTTCCCTTTTTATTTCCAAAGGCCCAAAAGCCAAAAAAACTAGGCAGTCCGCTACATTCATACTGCAAGTTCGAGTAAATCTTTTGGCACATTTTATACTGCAATGTTCGAGTTTGTAATTTATACTGCAAAGTTCGAGTTCCCCCTAATTCATACTGCAATGTTCGAGTAAAATCTTTTGGCACAAAAAAATTTAAACAATAAACCTGCTACCACGGGGGGGGACACAAAGGTGGGAAATTTTCCTTTTGAAGGTCCCCTATGTTCCCCTTCACAAATTTCAAATTTTAAAAAAATGAAAAATAAAACCCAAAAGGATTTACCAAAATTAAATTTTTTAACCAAGGGCTTTAGAACATCGCAATTTAAAACATTTTTTTCGTGTGCGTAACAATTACTGGATAATGTTAGTGTCAATTTCTCAAAAATCGTCATATCATCAAATCAACATCTTTATCACTGTCGCAACAGACTAGCTGCTTCCACAAATGTCATCTCAACATTTATATCATAAAAAACATCAAAACATAAATTTTCTCATTCTCAAAAATAGTAAAGGAAAACATATTCTCAGGTTTTTGGGGGGTTGGCGGGCCCGTGCGGGCATTTAGGTCGCCCCAAAATGGGATTTTAAAAACAAAAATTTTTTTAGTTATTTCCAGAAAGTTTTTTTCCAAAAACAAAATTTTTTCTTTGATGCCAGAGTGTTTTTATAACGATCCTCCCCCAGGGACAAAAAAAAATGCAACAATCAATACATCTTTTTTTTAAATTAAAAACTTTTTTGTTTACTTTTTAAAAAAAAACCCTGTTGTCCCCCAAATTAACCTTTATCTGGGTCACAATTTTTTTATGGTTTTCTGATCATTAAAAAAAACCACCAGAATTACGGGCCTTGCTTCGAAATTTTTTTAGCAGGTTTCATGGAAATTCGCAAGTGGGGAAAAATACAGGGAAAAACAAATTTTCTTGTCGGGTAAACGTTTTAGGTTTTTGACTTTCGAAAACCCCCAAACCATTTAATAAAATTTTTTAAAGGGGTTTCCTCAATAGTTTATATAAGATTTTCAACATTGTAGTTAAGAAAAAGTTAAATTTCCCTTTACCCGATGGTCTTGCTGTCCTATTTGGGAAAGTTTTTTTAACGCAGAGGGCCCGTCTTTTTCCCGTTTTTTCCCGAAAGTGTTTAAAACCGTTTTGTGTGCCCCGTAAACCCCTTCCCGCACTGGACTTTTTCGTGGCCAAATTCCCAGGGGACCGTTTGTGAGCTGCTGTCCGCAGTGCCCGGTGTTTCCTGCCTTTCTGCACCGCCCACACTGAGAAATAACCCCTGACAGTGTTTTTGTGAACCCCCCGTGGAAATCCGCCATGCAGGCGAACGTCCTAGGGGCCTTGGATTTGTTTTTCATTGGGGAAACACCTGGGTTGAAGGGGAAAAGGGGCCCCCACCACACTTTCTGCTCTTTCAGGGAAGAACCGGGGCACAGCTTTTCCCCACGTCAGTTGATCGAGGAAACCCTCCCTGTCATTTGCCCCACGCAAAGGCCGGTCCCCTTTGGGCGCCCCCCCACCCCTGCTTTTGCTGCATTCGATTGGTGGTCCCTTTGGTTTTGAGTTACCCCTTAGCCGAGGGGAAACCCGGTATCACTTTCCCTCCTGTGCACCCGGTGTAAAATTTTTCCCATGTACCAGCCTTTGTGTGTTTATGTCACACGG
>JAFLJL010000285.1:0-50000 GCA_018398815.1 Conus ventricosus | reverse complement strand
TCACTATCGTTGTTAGCAGTATCATTCAGTAATGCTATTGCTTGTATTGATACTACCACTAACATTGACATCACAATCGCCTCGCCTCTGGGACTGTTGCCACAGCAACCCTGCTGCTTAAGAATCCTCTAACCCACTCTCCTTTCTCCCATACCCATACTTATTGACACCAAGATTGATCCTGTCTTCCCCCCCCCCCCCCCCCCCCCCCCCACCAATATTTTGACCATTATTAGTATTCCTATCAGTAATATTATTATCATCATTACGACTTTGACTCACTCACTATTTTCCCTTCCAACAACCTCGTTCTCATTCAACGCCTTCTTCCTTGCGCTGAACCCTGAACGATCTGATGCGATGAAAGCTAAGTGAATTCTCGTTGTTTTATTCGTTTATACTTCACCTGACGAAGACCTAAGAGGTCGAAACGCGTTGTGTTTTGTCTTGTGACTCGTTTGTCCACGTTCTCTGGGCGGTTCGCTAACATTTATCTAATATCACAGTCATACAGGAACACTTTGGCAGGTACTTACAGATTTTGCAGCGATGCCTACTCTGAATAGAAGGACCATTGTTCAAGCTATGTTTTTTTGTTATGTTTAGGGTGTGCTCTACCAGCCAAGAGACATAAGGCAAACGAGACTGCAGAGGCCCACCAATTGAAAGCAGCAGGTCTCTTCGCTGATACATGTACTGGTGAGTTACTAAATTCATTAGTTAACATACGAAGGACGGGTGATCTGGCATATAGATAATCCTAGGGGACCGTGAGGGATTCTTGTTTCAGTTTGTGTCTTGGGAGGGGGATGGGTGCTGCTTGATAAACAGGTGATGGTGGATGACCAATACAACTAGTGTTCTCAAAAATTTGTGCAAGTGGCAATTTAGTGATTTTCAGATCTTGACTGACTGAGTCATAGCGGAACGAAAGGTGTATGTTGAATTTACCTATCGCATTCGGAAAATGCATGAATTGATAACCCAATACAACCTTGCCTAACTCAATTGCTACTAGTTTGTATAATGCCTATCTGAAGTAATAAACTTTAAATGAGAAGCTACAAAATGGTGTATGTCAGAAAAGGCAATGTTTTGCTGTATTGCCGGTATATCGTAAACTGCAGTACAATCTTCCTCAGTACGGTATACCAGTGTGAGAATGATGTACTGGTACACTCTATTCTTGCCATAGACACTGAGAGGAACAACCAAGGTGAAGGAAATTGATAGTTTATAGGTGCTGAACACCCAGCCAACCGCCAGGATGGGGCTTCTCAAGACAACCCATGATGCCATGGAAAAAAAAACAGAAAAACTTTATTGAATGTCTGTCATCTATTCCATTGATGGACCACTTTTCCAGGAATATAAAATTAGGAAGCGCTGGAGATGTTACGGTGATAATTGAACTTAGTTATGTTCACTTTCAAATTTAGCAGTCAACCAAGACGCATTTTTTCAGAGTTTGCTATCTGGAAGTCTAATGATAATACAACTACGTCATGAGAACAAAATGGAAATGGAATTTTATCTTATTCAAACAATGTCATTTACTGAGGCTTTGAATGTTACTCTAAGCTGATGCTCTCTGCCTCATTTGATCTATCTGGCTGCCGATACACCAGTGTAAAATGCTGGTATAACCGACAAATACTTGTAATTTTTCACACTGATACCCAGTTCTAGTAATAGGTAATGAAATAAATTATAATGATCTGACTTGCTTTTTGCCTCTAGCAAAAGGTTCTGTAACTGATGGATGGAATTCTTACTATTGCTAGCCATATAATATCAGATCACGTGGCCAGTGTGTTAACAGTGTTATTTTCATTGTATTGGATCAAAAACAACAATGCTAAAGATGTGTTCAGTGGTTCTTGATATTTACAAAAATTCTTGTTTTGGGTCTTGATTTTAGTAGAATATGCCTCTTTCCATTTCTCATTTTGTAACCATATTTCATCCATGGGAAATAACGGTTGTAATTTAACCCTTCACCTATGTTCTTACCATCATTTGACTTGTGTATCACTTGACAATTACCTTGTCACACAATATCAGTGAGTAATTGGTTTGATCTTGGCTGCTGGGCAAAAGTGCAGATAATCATTTCTGTTCTACATGTGATCCTGTGTATCTGTGCATCTGTGGTTATCTCCTCAGATAGGAGCCGTATATGAAATTAAAAATAATCCGAAGTTAGAGCATGTTTGTCTTTATGGCGAGGTAATTGAAAACGACTGTGCACACAGTCTTTCCATTCGGATAACAGAGGCCTCTCAAGTACCAAGTAGCCCTGCGAGTGTTTTGCACAGGAAAGAAAACAATAACAAACAACGAAGATTGCAGTGATGTAAATGAAAGTGTCAGACTTGGTTTCTGAAAACAAACTCGGCGCAAAATTAAAGTGCAATTTTCTATTGATCATGTCCTGTTTCTGGTTGTAGGTAGAACGGCTGGCAGAAACATCTTCAGGGGAAACAACATCTCCAGGGGTGCTTCATCCATCGCAAGTGCCTGTCTCTACATTGGGGATCTCAGAGGTGGAGTAGTAACTTGGCGGAAGCAACATCTTCAGGATGATCATGCACTGGAAGTGCCTACATCTACATTGGGAATCTCAAAGTGTACAGTTCATGTTGCAAAAAACAAAAATGGAAAACTTGTCTTTGACAAAAAAATCCGAATGTAATGTTTACATGATTTATGATAATTAGTTCATTTTGGATGCCCAGCTCCCCCGTGGGGATACCGGGGTGTCTGTTGTACAAATAGTTCCCCTCCTGGACATTCTGTGCTAGTAACATCCCCTTTTTCCTTCGCTCTCGGTAACTCTGTCTCCTCCTTTGCTGTACTGTTGTCTGCTGTCCTTTCTGTCTACCATATCTTTTATCTCTCTTTTTCCACAACCTCTTCCCACAAATTTCTGCACGCAACGAAGTCGGAGTGAACTGACTAAATATTTTCGAGTAGTGTTAGTATCCCAACAGGGTAAAACAAGTTTCACACACTACCAGATATTTGCTGAAGAAAGATTGGGTGGACTAGCCACACCCACTTTGGGGCCCCTAGAATGAACACATTTTCATGAATAATATAAAACTTTACTGGTCTGTTTTTTCCGCAACATTTTTAAGATAGTGATTCTATATCATTTTAAACAGATTTAAAATACACTGATAAACATTAGAGCCATATGCTTCTGAAATTTGTGCTTGGTGGCCATATTTGTTTTGTTTCTATAGCAAAAAAATGTGAAAATGACTCGCCAACACTGTTGTCCTAACTTTCCAAGTCATTACCTTTAAATCTGCATGAACACCACAAAAGAATACAAAGTGTTTTTGACCTCTAGTTGGGTGCCATGTGTGAGTGAGCAAAGCTTGTGCTCATGGACGTTTTGTTGCTGTGAAACCACTCGCTACTAAAAGGTCATCTTGGTGTTTTGGTTCTTTTTTATGGGGTCTTTGAAGACCATGGTGGGAGAACATATGCACACTTTCTATGAGAATTGACTTTTGTTAAATGTCACCTGAATGTGGTTGAGTTATGACTCATTGGCAGTTTGTCTTTTTCAGTTTACAGTTCATGTTGCAAAAAACAAAAATGGAAAACTTGTCTTTGACAAAAAATCCGAAATGTAATGTTTACATGATTTATGATAATTAATTCATTTTGGATGGCCCAGCTCCCCCGTGGGATACCGGGGTGTCTGTTGTACAAATAGTTCCCCATCCTGGACATTCTGTGCTAGTAACATCCCCTTTTCCTTTCGCTCTCGTAACTCTGTCTCCTCCTTGCTGTACTGTTGTCTGCTGTCCTTTCTGTCTACCATATCTTTTATCTCTCTTTTTCCACAACCCTCTTCCCACAAACTATCACTTGCAAAACAGAGTGACCGAGGGTGGAACATGAAGCAACATTTAGAAATAGAGGGGTTGGCTGCCGCCAAGGACATAGACAAAGTGCAGAAAGACACAATGCATTTCGACCTCTTAGGTCTTCTTCAGGCAAAAGCAAATAACATTTAGAACAGTGTCCTAAACATTGTTTGTTTTTGCCTGAAGAAGACCCAAGAGGTCGAAATGCATTGTTTGTCCTGTGCTTTGTTTATGTCCTTGGCGATAACTAACACCCCACCCCTCCCCGGAGCCTGTCAAAGTCTCTTCTTTGAATTGTCAGTTAGGTTTGGCACTGTCTCAAGCTTGAGTAGTCAGTTTGATTTGCAGTGACTCAGCTGTAACTAGCCCCCCCCCCCCCCCCCCCCCCCCCTCTATTTCGAAATATTACTTGCACTTTCCAGATGTTTAGGTGGCATATCTCATGTGTGAGCCCGCTACGTCTCCGGCAATATCAGTAGTTTGAGCCTGTCAGTGTCTCTTGTTTGAATTGTCAGGTTTGGCAACTGTCTCAAGCTTGAGTAGTCAGTTTGATTTGGCAGTGAACTCAGCTGAGCTTGCCCATATGGTTAACAAGTCCCTCGTTTGAGTTTCAATTTGGTTGGCAGATCTCATGCAGAGCTTGTCAATTTGGTTAACAAAGTCCCTAGTTTGAGCTTGTGTCTTATCCTGTGCTTTGTTTATGTCCTTGGCGGTAACTAACACCCCCCCCCCCCCCGCCCCCCTCCTCCTCTATTTCTGAATATTACTTGCACTTTCCATATGTTTAGGTGGCAATATCTCTTGTGTGAGCCTGTCTATGTCTCCGGCAATATCAGTAGTTTGAGCCTGTCAGTGTCTCTTTGTTGAATTGTCAGTTAGTTTGGCACTGTCTCAAGTTGAGTAGTGAGTTTGATTTGGCAGTGACATCAGCTGAGCTTGCCCATATGGTTACAAAGTCCCTCGTTGAGTATTCATTTGGTTGCAGATCTCATGCAAGCTTGTCAATTTGCTTAACAAAGTCCCTATTTGAGCTTGTGTCTATCCTGTGCTTTGTTTATGTCCTTGGCGTAACTACCCGCCGCCCCCCCCCCCCCCCCCCCCCCCCCTCTATTTATGAATATTACTTGCACTTTCCAGATGTTTAGGTGGCAATATCTCATGTGTGAGCCCGTTTATGTCTCCGGCAATATCAGTAGTCTGAGCCTGTCAGAGTCTCTTGTTTGAATTGTAAGTTAGGTTTGGCACTGTCTCAAGCTTGAGTAGTGAGTTTGATTTGGCAGTGACTCAGCTGAGCTTGCCCATATGGTTAACAAAGTCCCTCGTTTGAGCTTGCCAATTTGGTTGGCAGGATCTCATGCAGAGCTTGTCAATTTGGTTAACAAAGTCCCTAGTTTGAGCTTGTGTCTTATCCTGTGCTTTGTTTATGTCCTTGGCGGTAACTACCCCCCCCCCCCCCCCCCCCTCTATTTCTGAATATTACTTGCACTTTCCAGATGTTTAGATGGCAATATCTCATGTGTGAGCCCGTCTATGTCTCCAGCAATATCAGTAGTCTGAGCCTGTCAGAGTCTCTTGTTTGAATTGTCAGGTTTGCACTGTCTCAAGTTTGAGTAGTCAGTTTGATTTGGCAGTGACTCAGCTGAGCTTGCCCAGAATTATGGTTAACAAAGTCCCTCATTTGAGCTTGCTAATTTGGTTGGCAGTATCTCAAGCTGAGCTTGTCAATTTGATTTGGCAATGTATGTCTCTTGTAGTTTTTTTAGCCTGTTGATTTGGTTTTGCAATGTCCCTAGTTTGGGCTTGTCTGTTTAGTTTGTTATTAGTTTAAGAGTGTATTATATGCAAGCCATTTTGCATCGAATTTTTCTTGTCTCATTTCTAGTAGGTGAACATATCTGTCTGCATTCTTAATGTATTTTAGTTGTCTGAGAAACCCAGAAACCGATGGCTTTGCCTACCTATGCAACTTCTGTACACGAAATGTTTAGCATGCATTAGAATGAAAGAAAGGCACTCACTGATCTTCGAATTTTCATCAGTGCCAGAGAGTACAAGACCAGCGTTAAATGACAGTCTGTCGCAATGTACACATTTGCATTTTACATAGTTTTCTAATTCACTCCGAAAGGATTGAACGTGTGTACAATTCCATAAATAATGAAACGCCGCATCGTTTTGTCTGTTGCAAAACTCACATAAATCACTGTGTGCTACGCGCATTTTTTTAAAGTATAGAATTTGTCACTATGATTCTGTTGTTAATTCTAATTTGAAAACCATCTTTGTTTAAGTTCTGGAATTCTCGTTGTGTTTTGAAAACTTTTGGCCTGTTGATTTGTTTGTCCAAAACTCTTTCCCAATTTGCACATGAAGATGGTAGTTTCAGTGCACCAATCATCACATTATAAAAGATTTTTGATCCCTTGTTGTTTTCAATAATCGTTTCTATAACTTGTGTGCTTTCACTACAGCTGTTGCTCGTGACATGTACGTTATTTTCCCTCATGTATGTTTTAATTGTGCTTATGGATCCCATAAAATCTAGCGGACGAGCACTGAATTCATACTTTCAATTGAACTCATTAAAAAAAATTTTTTAAAAGACCCATCATCCTTTAGAAGATCTTTTATGTAATGGACATTTTTTATCAGCCCATCCGAAAATACATTGTTTTGTTATCTTTTTTTAAATTTGTCACTGAAAAATATGGGCTCCATTACAAAATCTTCTGGAATGGATATTTCAGTCCTATCGAAGAAAACATGAAATGCATCAAAAACATCTTTCCAAAACATATTAACTTTACCTTTTAAAAGCATTCTCAGGCCAAACTTTGCACCGAATGTATAGTTGGGACCCAAAAAAAACAAAAAATAAACCTTTTTTTGCCATGAATGATTTTTTTTTTTCAAGAACTTCTGCTTAAAAATATTTAGTGAAATGTGAAGTAATTTGGGTTGTTGCTAATGGCAATGGTGGCCATCTTGGATCAAAAACATGGTTTTTAGGAGGCGGCCTTAGTTCACAAAGAAGAGTTTAATTGCCATGATTTTTTTTTTTTTGATTTACTGCCGACTGTTCAACAAAATTACAGAAGGGTTTATTCTAATATGAATGCACGTCAATTTGATGACGAAGGAAAAAATGCATATTTCTGCTGAGAAAAAACATGTATGTAGGGATGATTGCAAAGGAATAACCCCAAAACTCTTTTAGATAAAACCTCTTCTGAATATTTGTAGGTAAAGGTGTTACCAATATGTGTGGTCAAATTTCATGTCATTCTGTTGAATACTTTTGTCATTACAGAAGAGATTATTCAAATATGAATGCACATCAACCTTATGGACAAAGGGAAAACATGCATATTTCTGTTAAGAAAAAACATGTATGTAGGGATCATTGCAAAGGAATAACTCAAAAACTGTTTTAAGTATAATCTCTTCTGAATATTTGTAGGTAAAGGTGTTACCAATATGTGTGTCAAATTTCACGCCATTCTGTTGAATACTTTGTCAAAATACCACCCCAACGGACGAAAATAAGAAATGAAGAAGTCTGCATTTTCTCATTCATGTATGGTGAAATGTGTGCTTTATACCACTGTCACTTGCAATCATTTTAACATCCTCCTGGAACATACTCTGGGCCTCCCTCAGCTTGTGACTGCTTCCCTCTTTCCTTCTGCTTACCAGCTGATTTCTTTCTCTGCGTTGTTGCTGTTGTACGTCTTTCCTGCACTGGCTATTTAACCCCCGAACATTGTCCGTAGTCCTTCCAACTCTTTTAGTGTTTTGCCCCAAGATTAAGCCTTGCGCCCCCTAAAATCGAGGCTTGCACTGGGGAACCACTGATATCAGGTAGCCAGTTCTGCTCTGCATCTGGAAACGAAAGTCTCCTTAGGACAGCGACCCAGATTCATGTCTTGGCTCGTGTAATTGCGTGAGTTGCAAAGTTAATAGGCTGTCTTACTATCTTATCAGTGAACAACATGTGTTATTGTTGGTGAGCCTTCATTTCCCATCTTGGTTAAAGACCAACTGAAAAAAAATGAACGGTCTTTGTAATGCAAAATTCAGAGTAATTCAATAAAGAGATGCTTTCATTTTCAATTTGAAAACCATAAACAACTTTTCAGTGTGGTAATTTACTGAAGTCAAAGCAAGCACAAGTGATCAAGAAAGAAAATAGTTGTTTTATTTAAATCGGGATTAACAAAAACTGGCACGCAGGAAAAAAAAATATAGAAACATGACAAGACAGAAATTCCTTGAAAAAATTCCTAACAGTAAACTCGAACCCTAAGTGTGATACAGGCTAGGTATTGTCCTCAGTTCCACAATTTTCAGAGGTTGACTTTTCATTCTCAGGGGAAAATTTGGGTTTTAGAGATTTTTTTTCTTGAATATAATGTGCATCAAATGTTTTGGGGTTTTTTGTTGTTTTTTTCTAATTAAAGGTGGGGTCATTTTTTGCCAAAATTTCCTCAGCTTCAGGAGAATATTGCCCTGGACCGTAGCCACTTAAAATGATGTTGTTGGGTTTTTTTGGGTTTTTTTGGGGAGAGGGAGGGGGAGGGGGCTGGGTGTCGGAGGAGGGTGTGTGTGTGTGTGAATTCCCGCCGCCTGGTAATGGTTAGGTTAGTATAATAAAAACCCATCCATTTTACATTTTTGACTTCTTGCTTTGATTTCACACTTTAACTTGTATGGGCGTGTGTATGCGTGTGGGTTTTTTTTTACATTGTGTTTGAATTTTTTTAATAGCAAGGAGTGGGTGGGAGTATTTTTGTTATGTGTTGTTTTATACAAATGTTTGTGGGTTCTTTTTATGCTCGTTATGAATTGAGATAGTTGCTTTCAATCTGGTTCACTTTGTTCAGTATGTTTGAAATCAATGTAAGCACGTCTTTGTTTAAAGACTTTTATTTCACAACAATGATGAAATTCGTATACATGTACCAGTAACTTAGTATAAGAAAGTAATTTCAGTAAATGACATGATTCTTGCAGAGTTGTTCATTTTCATTGTGTTAATATAAGACATCTTGGGACAGTGCTGCAGAGATATTGTGCACAACACTAGACAGATGAGGTCTCACAGGCTTCATATCTCATCCACTAACAGTATATTGACACACAGCCAGGAGCCCAGTACTTTCATGCCGGATGCAAAGCAGGCAGACACCAGACTGCCTATGATTAGGAAATGACTCGGCTGAGGTGTTAACCCTGACCTCGGGTGGATGGATGCCATAACCATGGACATCATGGTGATGCAGGGTCCTGTAGCCTGTGCACATGCATGCTCACCACCTGGTGCATTTTCATTAATTGACAGTTGGAACCCTTGAAGAATATTATTTCCCTTTGAAACTCTGGAATGTGAACAGCTCTCAACTGCAAGAAGCAACAAAAGACATCAATGAAAGTGCAAAACAAACAGGAACAAAACAACCTGCTGGACTTGAAATGTTTGCTTCAAAAGAAAAAAATCAAACCGTTTCTTCTGCAAAGACAGGCAGTACAGCTGTCGTCATTTCTGAAAACATACAAAATGAATTTAGATCAAAATTGAAAATAAACAACAAAGACACAAAGAACAAATTAAAACTGTTTCTTCTGCAAAGACGGACTGGAACAGCTGGCGTCATTTCTCAAAACACATAACATGAATTTAGATCAAAATTTAAAATTTAAAAAAAACCATACAAACAAAGAAAAAAAATTCAAACTGTTTCTTCTGCAAAGACAAGCTGGAACAGCTGTCGTCATTTTCTGAAAACATACAAAATGAATTTAGATCAAAATTGAAAATAAACAACAAAGACACAAAGAACAAAATTAAAACTTTTCTTCTGCACAAGACGGACTGGAACAGCTGTCGTCATTTCTCAAAACACATAACATGAATTTAGATCAAAATTAAAATAAAAAAAACCATACAAACAAAGAAAAAAAAAAAATCAAACTGTTTTCTTCTGCAAAGACAAGCTGGAACAGCTGTCGTCATTTCTGAAAACACTAAACATGAATTTAGATCAAAATTGAAAAAACAAACAACAAACACAACAAAAAATAACTGAAAAAGAGCTGGCAGTACACACTCCACCCTTCACAGGTTTTGTGGAGTACTTCCTGTCCAGACATAAATATGCATCATGCATAAATTAGCATATGTACTCCACAATGCTGGTATTGAGTTGTCATAATAAATGTTGAAAATATTTAAATTTACAATATTCTAGCTTTCAACCCGTCTTTAGTATTACAGAGAACTGAGGTTTTGATTGATATGAAAGAAATTGACCCCAGTACTTACTTTTTGTGGAGACCTTATAATGATGGTACAGATGACTCGGCAAAAAGTACTCCACATTGTCAGGTAAACAAGTATGTGTGTGTGTGTGTGTGGTGTGTTGTGTGTGTGTGTGTGTGTGTGTGTGTGTGTGAAATTGTGGTGTAATGGTTCCTCTGTGCGTGCGAACGTGTGTGTGTAGCGTGTTTGACGTAGTATATGTTTGTCGTGTGGTGCATAAGTGTGTGTTGTCTGTGTGTTTGTGGTGTTTGTGGGCTCTGCGTGTGGTGTGTGTGTTGTGTGTTGTGTGTGTGTGTGTGTGTGTGTGTTTGTCTGGTGCTTTCGTTGTGGTGTAGAGAACAGGAAAAGGCGGATTCTGGCTCAACCGGTCTCAACTAGTTTCGACCGGTTGACTCCAGAATCCGCCTTTTCCCTATTCTCTGACAAGTAAGACTTCTATAACCAAAAAATAACGATTATCTACAAACAACATACTGTGTAGGATTATCCGTTTTCAATACTAATTTACTAAACTTTTTAGATTTCAGTTCATCAAATGCGTCTCTGTCTTTAATTTGTTCTCTAAAGTCTTTTACAATCCGCAGACTTATACTAACATAATAAATCTTATAAAACGAAGTAGATAGACAGACAGACAGACAGACAGACAGACAATAGGAAATTTTCCCACACTGATAGAATACTCCACAGACATGGAAATACGGAGACCTGTTATTAGGCCGAAACCTGATTATTTAATTTGTGTTGTTGTGTCTTCTGACTGGCAAGGGTTCGTGGATTGTGGTGTCAGTTGGCGTCAGTCCGTGTAATTAGCTGACTGCAACTCTCCACAGGTGGGACAGCCCACAGACTTACATTATAGCTCCGTGGGACAGCCCACGGTCTGCAAAGAGCACGGAACCGTTATTCGCACACGACAAGAGAGCTGAGCAACAGTAGTAAATAATGTCAAAGCAAGTTGTTTGACATATTTCTGATAGTGTAATCCATTTATTTTCGGTTTGACCTGTGACACTATTTTTTGCTGTTGACACTATTCTTGCTGTTGACATATAAAAAGGTATTGACCTGTTTATAGTTACGTGTTCTTGGAGACATGTAGTTAGTTTAAAATGACGGATCAGGCAACAACATCGGGAACACCAAGAACATGTTGAAAGTTTTTTGTCCAGCATTCCATTTAAAAAAGAACATTTGGAAGAGCAAATAGCGAAAAAGAGAAAAGAGTTGAGAAAGATAAAGAGACAAAGAGTGAAACAAGAAGAAAGAGTAAAAACTAGAAGGACAAAAATTAAAATCATTGACTGATAAAGAAACAAATTGAAAGCTGATCTTGATGAATTAAACAAGTCACTTCTAAGTTCTTACTCAAGTTATCTAAGTTCTTACTCAAGTCACTTCTAAGTTCTTACTCAAGTTATCCTCAAGTCACCCCAAGTCACTTCTAAGTTCTTACTCAAGTTATCCTCAAGTCACCTCAAGTCACCCCAAGTCATCCTCAAGTTCTTACTCAAGTTGTCCTTTAAGTACAACCAAGTTCTTATTCAAGTTATCTTATAATTATCAAAAAAACAATACAATCTATGTTTTTGTCTTAAACAGCAGATGTCTAATATAGTACACACACGCCTCAAAAAACGCGTCATCGCTGAGAATATCTTGCTCGGCGTTCTCTGCGCGAGATTGGTTGGCATAGATCTTAATGAAGTTCTTACATCCTAAGCAACCGCATTGATTACAATTCTGGTCTATGGAAATGTCTTTTATAGACTCCATGTCTTTATTTATTGACTCCATCATTTTAAACAAATAATAATCCGCCATGATCTATTTTTATCAAAAAAACAAAAAAATTTAAAATTAAGTTCTTAAAATATTATTGCATTTGAAATGGATCAAAATGATCTTTTGTTGTTGGTGGTTCTGGCATGCTTTTGTGTTCTGTATTTAGTGGTTCAGATTTTTTTGACTGCTTTCGTTTTCGCCAGCGTTGTTTATATATTTTATAACAGTAATAACCACCCCCAGCAGCAAGGACGCCAAAAATGACAACAGTTTTAAGTTCAATATTCCATGAAGACATTGGGGCTGTAGGCCTTGAAATAACTTGTTCTTGTTCTGGCGTTTTTATAGCCGGCATTGAATCAACTTGTTCTGGCGTTGGCGGCGTTATGTTTTCATGATGAGTTATATTCTGTGATTGTAACATTAATTTTCTTTGTCTGTTCCACTCTGCTAATTTTTTTCCTGCTTCAACACGCCCAGGATGAGGATGCTTTTTACTGGTTACTTTCTCCACTGGATTCAATGTTTTCTGATTCTGCTGATTTTCTGGCTCGGTCATTTTGAAGGGAAACAAAATCTATATGATTAAAAGTAATTAATCCCATGATTAGCAGCGACAATAATGTTCCAAATCTGTAATATAGATCACATCCTAGAGACTCTAATGACTTTGTTAAAACTGGATCCTGCGTTAAATCATACATAAAGTCTTGTTCAGAATCAATAGGAGCAAATCTACTGACTAGTTTAGTGTATAAACTAAGAACCGTTTGCCCGACGCTTTTCACCATTCTTGATCCTAGTTGCGCTTCATACCTGTTGTGATACTTTACAATGTCTTGTGGCGGCATTTGTTGAATCTGTTCTATGCTGAATTCATTTCCGAGGAACTGTTTTGTTTTCCCACATGCTGCCAAAGAATACAGCCATAATAGCTTGGTCATCAACTTGGTCATTCATAAGTTCAGGAAGGTTTAGGCTGCCCTGTAGCTGTAGTAGATCATCGCTGTTCATGTTTTTTATTAATTATAATTATTTTATTTTTTTAAAATGAGCACCGAAAAAACTGTCGCCAACCTTGTATACCATTCTGCTGTTATTGGAGGCCTAAGTGTAGGATACACAATGCTTGGTAAAAGCCTGTTAAAAATAAAACCGGCAGATCTTGGCAAGCTAGGCTTTGAGGATTCAGCAAAGTTAATTGCTATTATTGCAGCTTCGTTCGCTACGAAAGATTTTTTAGTTAAGCAAGGAATAATTCCAGACAGTATTAATATGTAAAAAAAAATACATTTATAAAAATGGCTTCGCTCGTAATGATGATTGGTGGCGCTGTGGTTAATGCGCTTGCTTTTAGCGGAAGTAATTACAGGGTTCAGCGCAAGGAAGAAGGCCTGAGCGATCTGATGCGATCAAAGCTAAGTGAATTCTCGTTGTTTTATTCGTTTATACATCACCTGACGAAGACCTAAGAGGTCGAAACGCGTTGTGTTTTGTCTTGTGACTCGTTTGTCCACGTTCTCTGGGCGGTTCGCTAACATTTATTTAAGATTTGTTTAACAAACAGTTATCTGAAAGACTTTTCTCCTACCAGTATCACAGAGAGCTGATTGACAATTCTCGCAACACAGAATGGGTTAGAAGACTGCCCTCAGTTCTACGTGCAATGAATAATGAAGAATTTAAAGGGCTAAAACCAGTACAGGCAATCAAAAAACAAACAATAAATGCTGTTGAAGACTCCAGTACAACCAGCAAACTATTACCGTTTGATTTGAAAGTAAGGTATCTTTATTTGCCAGGAGAAGCAGAAGGGGACACTCGCCTCAGGGCAACCGATCCAGTTTGGAGTGTTGACCCGTATGAAATAAAAAGAATTGTAAAAATGAATCCGCCCGTGTATTATTTACGAGAAACTGACACAACAAAACAACCAGCTCCTCAAAGATCTTTTGTGAAGGAGGAACTGCAGATAATTCTGCCAGACACAGTTCCGCTTTAATTAATTTACGTAAATATATTTGAGTTAAAATGGAAGCTCACAACGAAGCGCAGAATGATACAAGAATGATAAATGAAAAGACCTTAGAATTGATGCGGGAATCATATAATATGAATTTTGCTGTTAAAGAAACAATTACAAGGATTCATCGGCATATGGCAATGCATCCAGATCACCTACAACCCAAAATCCTAAATTTTGATTTTCAGGATAAAGAATATCTTGAAATGATAAAAAAAAATTCAAGCGCATCAAGCAAAAATGAGAAAAATTTTGTCTGAATTGGATATTGATATGAGTGAGCTTCTAGATAAAGTTGAGGAAAACTATTATGATTGAGGAAAAATATGAAGAAGATATATAATTATGCTGTTCTCCAATGCCCGATTGCATATGAAAACTCAGGATTAACAAAACACACGTTTTGTGTTTGTTCTATCTAATGACTTCTTTGTTACAACAGTTGTGTTGATCTCATGTAGATTAGATCGTAGTTTTACGTTGTCATGATGAAAAGTATGTTTATTGAACAACGCTTCTTTGCAGTTGTCATGCGATATGTTTGACTGCACAATACTGCGAGATATTCCCTTTGCTTTTTTGATAGTTTTCTCCTGGCTCGAAATACTGTACATTTTTTACCTTAACCCAACAAACTCCTTGATCACCTTTCCAGATAATTCATCCTTCATGTTAGTAATTGAATGCAAAGGCGAATCTTTAGGATAATCGGATGTGTCGTACCATCCTGCATGCCCTTTAGCTACTTCTTATTCCATGTCTTTATAGATATCTTCAGTAGGGATATCTATAACAAAACTGTCTGTATCTGTGTACTCAGGATATAGGGGCTTAAAGTAGTCATAAAGAAATTCTAACATCAAAAGCTTTGATAATTCTAAAACAGTAAACCCAATAAAAACGGGTTTGTCCAATTTGACTTTCTTTTTTTTCATCATTATACCAAAAAGCTGATCATGAAATCTTCTGAAGTCCTGATAATTAGGTTTTGAAGTCAGCTTAATTGCTTCGTTTTCTCTGTGACCAATCTAACATCTTTACGCTTGCGCGGATTCTCCATAGTCTTTCCGAAACAACTGTTGTTCATCAGCTTGAAAAAGTCTTTTTCTGAAGCATCTGTGGATTTAGTTCTGAGATCAGTATTCTTCATGATGTATGGTTTCATGAACTGTTCTTGATCAAAAGCAATTATACGATGAACAGCTGTCAACTTCAAACCATGTCTTAAATAAAATTGCAGAAGTCTGTAATGACAGACATATTTTTTTTTGCCTCGAAGATTAGGCACAAGTTTAGGCGGTTCTGTTTTTGCCATCTTTAGGCTTTCTGCTGCTAACGGATAGTCATTATGCAGGTCATGGAGTTCCTGAGGATATTCTAAGTCAACTTCCAGAATGTATCCACGCTGTTGACCCGGCGTCAAACTGCTCAACCACTTTAATGCTTTTTGAATATTATTCGGATTGTCTTCTGTGTACATTTTAAAGTTGCGTAATGGAAGTGATTGCGCCATTGCCCATCCATACAGATTGTTTGCATCTAAATACATGAGATAGTTAGACCTTTTACTTGGATCATAGTCGTCCAAGTATTTGTTGTTTGCTTTACAATAATGATGCGACGCCATACTAATTCCTCCACGCAATCCGTTTTCAATCATCTGAATCATTAGTAAATCAGACAATAAATCAATCTGTACTCCAGTAAACTTTAAGAAAGCGTCCCAGCTCATCCCGGGCGCAGAAATATAATGTGCGGGATCCAAACTGTAATGTTTCATGCAGGTCTTTCGGTAATTTTCAAAGACGTCCGCCAAGAAACATACATCGGCCATCAAGTATGAATCATGATAGTCTCCCATTATTTTGCACTCTAACTTCTGCCACGCTTCTTGAGCATGCTGGTAATCAGAATCACTGATGTCCTTTCCTCTAAGACTAGAAAAGAACGCGCCTTTAGGAGGAAGTGTGTCTTCGTCAAACCTTTCCCAACTGTTCATGTACTCATAAGGGTAAACGCCCTTTCTAACAAGAGTTGGGTCAAAATATTCTTCCGTTATTGGGCAGGATTTTAAGGACATAGCCAGTGACTCTAATGAACCCATCATGTGCTGCATAGAGTCATAAAAAGACATGTTATTTAAAGTGAAACACATGTACTTTTCTGATGACTGTGCAATGCATGACACCCTAAAGGCGTCGGTTACTGCTTGCATTATAAGGTGAGAGTCGTAACCTCGCAAGTTGTGAAAGAATATAGGCAGCTTCCATGTCTTTGGTTCAAACTTTAGTTGAAGATTGCATTTACTGTGTGCTGCTCCTCTGAACTTTCCACTAATGTGATCATGGTCGCTTACTGTCGGATTTGTTGCTTCTTCGCTGTTAGACATTAGTTCTAAACCACAAATCCAACAGTGAGTGGCTAAGTCATACTGTTCTTGGTCTTCAGGCGTCATTATGATTTCAGATAAGTTTAGATTATTAGAACAGGCATTACGCACTTCCTGCATGCGGTTTAAGAAGTTTTCTGCAGCTTTAGGCCCTCTATACAATTCTGGCGTTGAATGAGCGCCATCCGACCTGACAATAATGAAGGCAAATGAACAAATCTGGTGATTACTCACTATGGCTGTTTTAGGAGGTCTCTTTGGGGTTGGCCCTTCATAAGGAACAATGAGTGATTCAAAGTCTGCGTAAACAACATATGGAGAATTTTGCATCCGTTTCCAGTTCTTAAAACTAACTTTAGATCCAGGTGGGGGCGTAATTAGTTCTGTATTACAGTCAACTGGGCCGATACAATGTTTCTTATGTTCGCTTGCGGCTGGAACAGATGGAATTCTTGTTAAACATTTTCTGCAGAATTCTTGTTTATTTTTATGCTTTGAAGTATGCCTCAATAATCTACTCATTGTTCGTATCAATGTGTAATGTGGTAGCCCCGCTGGTGAAAGCATCAGCAGTAAGTCAACATGGCTTTTGTCTGGCTCGCCAATCGTTGGACTGTTCTTGGACACTTTAGATTTGTTTCCTCATCCCATGTGTAGACATTAACAGTCATTGGTTTGTTTTGTTCTTCAAACTGATCAATTTTGTCCACGCTAACAGGAAAGGATATTCCACTAAAGTTAAGATCATTGATGTAAGGTTCATAGTTAGACACTCTCTCTGCGTTTTTGCTGGCGTAATGCAGCCTTGCGAGAACACACCACATAAAACATTTGTTGTCTGTATTCTTTATGTTTAAAACTGCTCTTTTTGCAACTAATGCTGGAGGTAGTGGAATGAAAGGGACCTGCCTACAATCGGCGCATACTTAGCCTGTTTTAATTGATCTCTATGACTTCGCCCTCTGACCAACCAGGCCTCTCATTTTAGCTTCTTCAGCGGCCACATCAAACTGTGTAAGCAGTTTCGTTGCCCAACCGGGGGTTAAGTCATTATGAGAAAAAATTTAGTTGCTGTTTAGTTGAGACCCAAAACTTCTATATTTTCTTTATTTATTGTTATATATTCAATTAAAACAGCTAACATTACTTTAACTGCGGGTCTATTGTTAGTTACCAGGAATTGAGAAATAGCATGACCAACACTTCCCCGTACGTTTGCTGGATCAAGGGACTTCTAAATCAATATCATTCAGTGCTCTTGATAAATCTTCTTCCTTACGCATTGCTTCAAACAATTCGACTGGACCTTCAATATCTTATCCATGCTGAGTTTCTTTTCTAACTCAAAATTATTTATTTAAATTAAAAAAAATACTTAATCCGAATCAATATCAAACGGTCTTTTTGTGCTTGGACTCATAAACTAAAGTATAAACACCCTTTGCGTTGTTAATGTGAGCTTTTTAGAGCAGAGTTTAATGTTTCGTTTATTTTTTTTAAAACATTCCTTTTTTATCTGCTCGGGGTCTGGCTGTTGAGAAAACTTGCCCTTGCCTTTCTTTGAAGATCAGACTTTTGTCTTTTGTAGTCATCAAAATCGGCCTGTAAACGATTAAATTCTTCATCCGTGATGTTGAGTCAACTAGTGCTTTATTTATTGTCAGTTTGAACGAACTAAGTTAAGCTGTTTTTGTTGAACCATAGCTGTGTGCTTTTGGAGTTTATTTTTTATTTTTTTGCTAGCAGCACCTACAGCTAATGAACACAGGCCAAGAGCTAAAGACAAACCGCTAGAGGTAAAGCTGCGGGTGCACCAACACCTGTTGCTAAGAGACCAAAAATCTTTCCCTGCTGATAGAGCACTAAAGTCGATGCTCCAGTATTAACATGGGTTTAACGCATTAAAAAGGCCCAGCAGAATACCTTCGTTTGGTTTTGCTGTATTTTGAAAGGTTGCTCTAGTTTTGTAGCATTTGTGTAATGTTGGTTAATCTGAAGTTTTTATGTCGGGGGTTTCTTTAGCAGCAGAATTGCCTACTATCTCTTCTTTTGGATGCTTTTTTTTTTAAATAAAAAATAATTTTTTGTATTGTATATCTTTTAATCTGTTATCTTCAATATTCAGTGCGCATCATATATTAAAAACAAATACACGTTAAGTGGTTTTACGACCTCTTTTTCTTTATCAATTTGAATGTTTATTATGTCTCTGACAGTTCTCCCCCTTCCAGTAATGATTATCCTCTGTTGACCTTAGGTCAATCCATAAAAACCCTATTTCGTTGTTAAATAATGATCAAGTCTAACACTGTGAAGATGTAGATTTTTTAGACTCAAGGTCAACTGTTGGATTTCTACACCTCCCACCCCAAACAATTTTCTTATTTTATCAAAATGTTGTAAGGTTTTTAAACCCGCTAGCGTAGATTTGGTTAAGATACCCTCAATTGTACATTTCACTTTCGTTATTTTAGGATTAACAAAAATTTTTAGTTTGTCTTTTGAATGGTTCTTCATTTTTCGCACAGCAATAAAATACCTTTTAAGCGATCTTGCTGTGGCACTAAAACTAAAATTCCATATAGTGTCTGCCTGCTTTTAGGATATTTTTGAATGTTGAATCACCCCTTTCGTAATATATTGCTAATTTTGCTGATATTGTTGCTGGTCAACTCGCTAGTGGGTTGCTACAACTCAACTCTAACGAGATGTCAGAAATGCTTGTACTTTGCTTCGGGTGTCCGTGTAGATATAATAACTGTTTGTAGTCATTAAAAGTTGTTCATTTTGACAATCTGTCTTTTAATTTCTCCTTGAAAGTATGGGGCATGCGCTTTTAACAACTCAAAATCTAGGGGTATGAAAAGCGATTACCATAGCATAACTTACAGCTACATACCTTTTGCCGTCTTTAGCATCTTCAGCGCCTATTCTATGTTTTAGTGCATCTTCATTTTCAATTCCTTGAAACGCAAGATCGGCCTTTCATTCCGGTTAGCCATAGATCAGAATAGGTTAAAAATATGTCTGCATTGTGTAAAGAAAATATTTCTTGCCCCTCAAGTTGATTGCCCGCCCAGATTCTGTACAACTGTCCTGTTAGGGTCTGTTGTTGAAGCAAGTTCTATTTTGAAAGTAAGACGCGCAGAGCCTGGCACAATCACTTCATCCGCTCCTAGGTCTGGAAATTTAACAGTAAGAATTTGATCTGAATCAATAGTAGACGGATTATTTGGAACAGTAATATTCCGCTTATTTCCCTTCACGCCAAAGGGTTCTTTCAGTCTTCTATGCGGGTCAAGAATCGAGCCATATGCTTGTGACATTTTTTTATAAAACAAAATAAAAAGTTAATTATTTAAAAACATGGCAGGCATTGGAGGTGAAGAAGATTATAATTTTTTAGATCCTGGAGACGACATGAGTGAAACGGCTCCTTTGATACAGCATCGCTCAACGCTCTCATTACGGCGTGAATTAACAGAAAGTACGGTCGGAGAATTTTACAAAAGTTTAGGCAAAAACCTCCCGATTTTATAGACCCTAATGATTTTGTAAAAGATGATGATGGCCATTTGTATTTTATAGACGATCAAGGAAAACGTTTTCCCGCTTACAGATAAACGAGACCGTCAAAGTTTGTAGGTTTGAGTACAATTAACCAAAGACTTAAGGCAAAAGATCGAAATCGCCTTGGCATTCCTAAACCACAAAATTAGATAGGGAAGAAGTTGCTGAATTTCAAAACGCACTGCAAGAACTCCCAACAGATACCCAAATGCAAAAACATAGAACTTCAAGATTTAATTCCAACAGCAAGCAAAATAAATCAAGCAATAGAAGCAGAAACCAGTTTTTCAGACGAAACAGTACCAAAAACAATACGCAAATCACAGCTACCTAGGAGAGAATTAGAAGCCTTTGATCGTGTTTTAAGAACCCTCAAAGGGGAATTATTAAACAATTCAGCAAAACTGACTGAACTAAATGAGCATATAGAAAAAAGAAAAAAAAAAACTCGCTGAGGCTAACAAGGCCAACTTAGGGAGTGAAGTTAAAGAAAGAATAAAACAAAAAATAAATAAGCTTAAAGAACAAAATCAATGAGACAAGCAGCGTTGTCTACTAACCGAGAAGAATTACGAACTCAAGTGAGCAAAATAAGAGAAACTATCCAAAGAATTTTATATGAAGACACGACGCTAGCAGAACGAATAAAAACACTGTTTAGAGAGCGGGGAGTCACATTAGCAAGTGTTATAACAGCCTTAGGATTTGCAATAAGTACACTGGTGTTGGCTATTACAGGCGGCGGTGGTCAAAGTCCAGGGCCTCCACCGCCATCTCCGCCTGATAAATCATGGGTAAAAAAACAACTTGATCATCTTGCAAGTTTATTAAAAAAATTAGCTAGTAAAGCCATGGACGCTTTACCGGGTATATTAGGGGGTATTGTTAGCTGGCTTTTGTCTACTGCAGGCAAAGTAGTTGGCTTTATGGCCGAGCACTTATGGACATTAGTTCTCTTAATAGTTGGGTTAATATTTAATAAAATAAAGACCGAGTAATCCTAAGCAAGTTAATCCAAAAACAAGCGCTGTCTTTTCATATTCATGGTCATTATTTTTTTGGACTTCTTCAACGGTCTTTGGGCTTTGGGCTGCGGGGATTGGATGACTTATTCTTGGGGGGTCGACTTGTTTGTTTACTGCTTGCAATATTACAGGCTCAGAATTTATGTCGTTTTGTCCAACCTTCTGTTCATTTCCTGCAACAAGAATTTCATTGTTGTAGTTCATTACTGTTCCTACCTGGAGTCTGAGGTCAGAAGGTAGCATGTATAAACCAGTGCCAACAGCAAAGTCTACTTTCGATCTTGCGTATTGTAAAACATGTTGGTACCTTTTAATACTTGAAGGCAAATCAACAGTAGAATTAATGGCGTCCTCTAAATTTGCCAAGTACTGTTTTTGTGCGTCAAAGCCAGTAGAAGGATCAGTTATGCTCGATCTTGCCTGTGCTTGCGAACCTGGCAAACACCAAACGTAAGTACGAATAGAGTCGTTTATTCGTTCTATTCCTGCTTTAGTTAGGCCCTTAGAAGTGTCTAAGATAAATGTTGTCCATGCTGTTTTATGCTCTTGCTCTATGGACCCAAGGTGAACACCTGTGCCTGAAGAGAAAGATGTGTAAGGAGGATTCCAAGCATAGTTATACTTTCTGTGCACGCCCCAAAAATAAGGGGTGCCTAGACCATGATTAAGATCCGACTTTTGTCTAAAGTCTGTCTTAGCCTTAATATTGAATTCGTTACAGATCCTTTCAAAAGCCTTCATGTCTATTCGGTTGCTGAATGGATTAAACGGTTTGTCATTTGGTAATGGAGCTTGCAGTTCAGTAAAAATACGCCTGAAGGTTTTAATAAAATTGAAATCTATACACTGACCTCCCCAAAAGGATCGGATGATTTAAATGATCAGCATACGAAAACTCCACACCCAGTTGATGCACAAAACACAGCAAAGTTTAAATGGTTCTGATTAAAACTGCATCGGATGACTGAACCACACTTTCGCGATGTAGTCTTTTTTAATAGGGGGGTTAAGAAAATCTGTTTAATGGCTACTCACCTTTACTTGAAAGGTGTCAGTCTGGGGTCACAGAAATGATAAGGGTGTCGTTGTTATATTTTTAAGATTGTAGTGGGGCCCCAACAGAATTTTTTGCATCAGTATTTTTAAATGCGCTCATTTTTATTTCGTTTAAAAATGTTTGTAACATACAACTCAAGACCGTCCTTCGTTTTTAGAACATGCTATTGATAACAATTGCGGAACCAGAATGGTTGCGCTTCATGAAATATTTTCAAAGTTGTAGGGTTTTAATATAGTGAATCCAAGAAAAATAATAAGATTAAAAAAGTTGATAATGCAGGAACAATTGTTAGCCCGTTTAACCATACCCGATGGTTATTACGGGTTTTTCTCACTAAAAGAAGCAATGAGTAACTTTGACATTATCTCTCAAACTTACAATGCGAATCTGAAAACAATGTTGACCTTCAAAACCCGAAAAAGAAGCAGTAGGTTACTACTTTGGGTGGAGAGTAGCTAAAATGTTAGGCTTTACAACTGCCAATCGGGACTTTCATAGTTTTAGAGTTACGGGCCAAACAAAACTACTTATGGAGGGGGAAAATCCGCTTTGATCTTGCATTACATTCATTACTCAATGTTCATTTTGATGAGCTAAGCACCGATGAAAACTTATATGATGGAAGGCCTTTAACTGTTTAAGAAACTCTTTCTCAGGGGAAAGCTGCTTATTGCGATTATGAAATTATACAATTCCCTAATTTACAGTTTAAAGATTAGTTTGTGGGGAGGGTCGGATCATTTAATATAAAAATTGCAGACAAACAGGGAAAGTCGTGAAATGTGATAACCTGCAAATTGTTTTGGAAATAAAATAATTAGCTTTCTAAAACATGTCGCGTGGACCGAAGAACCGGGAGTTACATTAGCACCTGTAAGGTGTATAACCTTAGAATTAAAAGTCCTTGCAGACGTTGCGGACTTTGAACAGAACGGTGAGATAGGCGCTTTGTATGGTTTTGAGTACACTAAAGATGGTGATTATAAACGCAAAGAGGTTAGCGACAACAAAAGTTTCCTAAACTAGAACAACTACGCAATGTAGAAGCAAATAATGCTGGCCAGTATGAATATAAAATAGTTCGAAAACCTGACAGCAAATGGCACTTAGAACCATATTTAGAATGGGAAATAAAATTTGAATTCATAAGCCCATTTACATTTTTTAGCCGTCAAAAAAGTTTCAGAAAAGCATTCAATTCTGGCCCTTTACATGCAAGTCTTATGCCTGACGACAATAGTCGGAAAGAGATTGAAATAACGCCGTATGGGAAAAAACAGTACATCCTCCACAGAAGAGAAACGGTTTTAAAGAAAGCTTCTACAAAATTACAGTTCTTTCCAAGCAGAAAATTAGGAGACACGTTCACAATGATATTTGAAATTTCTGTCTTAAAAGATGAGGAGAGGGATGGGGTTGTGGGTGTTAGTGACATACTTATAAAAGGAATTAATATTAGCTGGCAAAACTTAGACGTTAAACATCTTAAAGTTACCATAGTCGTTCTTCACAATGGTGAGGATATTAAGACCATAACAACAAGCAACAAAATCGATGTTGACTTAAATAGAAACAATCTTACAGAACTGAATTGGATTAATCTTACACATTTAGGCCTCATAGGGTTTTATTATACTGAACAAGTTTTGACGGAGAGTATGATAAAAATAATAACTGGATTAGAATAAATTCTGTTATAAAACTATGGAGCAAAAAACTTTATGACAAAACCCCTCATTGTTCATTAATTTGTGGACAAACTGGTTGTGGAAAAACAATATTTGTCCTCGACCTATTACAAACAGTTTATCGTTATAATTTTGATTATATTGTGATTTTCTGTCCAACACTTAAAAGGAACAAAGCATATCATGATAGAAGGTTTATATGGACAGACGATGACGTATATTTAGTTGATCCTAGCACTAAACTGAGTGAGTAAACTTTTATAAAGTGTTTGAGGGAACGCAGACACTCTTTATTATAGATGACTGTTCAGCAGAAAAAGATATAGTTAAAAAGAGAAACACTTTGTCAAAACTGGCTTTCAGCGGAAGACATGATGGGATAAGTGTGTGGATTTTATGTCAAAAATATAACTCCGTTTTAAAAGACTTTAGAGAACAGTTAAAGACTGTAGTTTTATTTCACATGAAAGATGAATTTGATGAATGTATGCGCGAAAATGATGTTATTGAAAATGATCAGAAAAAACACAGGATTAAGCAAAAACTAAAATCTGAAAAGTTTAGTAAATTAGTATTGAAAACGGATAACCCTACACAGTATGTTTGTTTGTAAAAAATCGTTATTTTTTTGGTTATTGAAAGAGAATGTGTGATAGATTATCATTTTTAATTCATTGTTGAAGTCTTACTTGTCAGAGAACAGGAAAAGGCGGATTCTGGGGTCATCCGGTCGAAACTAGTTGAGACCGTTTGAGCCAGAATCCGCCTTTTCCTGTTCTCTGGTGTGTATGCATAGTTTGTTTTTGTACTTGAGGTATGTGTGTATGTTTTTTGTAATTGTGTGTGTTTAGGTTTGTGTGTGTGTGTGTGTGTGTGTGTGTGTGTGTGTGTGGGTGTTGTGGTGGTGGTGTGTGTGTGTGTGTGTGTGTGTGTGTGTGTGTGTGTGATTCAATATATATATATATATAAAGCAAAAGATTTTTCAGTGAATAAGTATACAAATAAATAAATAAATAGAAAAGAAAAAGAAGGAATCTTTGATGTACCATGCAGATTTTGATGAATTATTAAAACTTCATTGAGGATAATATAGACATTGTCAGAATAATACCACTAGAACATTTAATGAAAAAACGGAAGAAGAAAGGCAAAAAGAAAGAAAGAAAGGATGGAAACAAGGAAGGAAGGAAAAAGGGAGGGGAGGAAAAGACCCAAAAAGCAAGGGAGATAAACAAAAGGGAAAACAAAACCCCGAAGTCTGCATGGTGGATAAGTGAAAAAAGAATTGATTGATTACTTAATTAGTTAGTTAGTTAGTTCCATTATTCTGAATTTATAATCATCTTCTCATAGCGTCTTAATGGCACATCAATCCTCCCTGTCTTGCATTTCGTACTTATTTCTTTCTTTATCTTCCTATTTCCATCTCTTAATTGTTTGTTTTGTGCTCTATTCATTTATTTATTTTTATTTTCTTATGTATGTATGCATGTACATATTTTTTTCATCTTTATAAAAGACTTCTATGAAGATATCTTGGTTAAGGAGACTGAACTCTGATTCTGAGTGGAAGGATTTTACCCTTAATATGTTTCCTAGGTTAGGACATTTAAAATATTTTGGAGCCGAATATGCTAATATTATTATTGAAAATGTTGGAAACCCATTCTGGAAGGATGTTGTAAAACATTACAAAAAACTATGTACAAAATGTTGTGTATCTTAATAATAATAATAATAATATAATGAATACTTATATAGCGCCTATTCTCGGCTAGAGGCCAAGCTCTGTGCATGAATTCATGTCTGAATGTATTCATTACAACATTAATATTTTACGGGGACGAAGGGTAGTTTGGGTGCAAGAATGGTGTGACTATGACATTTTCTTTGTAAAAAATATAATTAATGATAATGGTCAGTTTATGACATATAACCAATTTCTGCTTAAGTACCCAGGTATTAGAACCAATTTTATATTGCACGAAGGTATTGTCGACGCAGTCCGAACATATTGTCAAAAGTTAAATGTAGTTCTAACCAACAGATACAAAACTTTAGACTCGATGACATGGTCCTTTATTTATAAGGGCAATAAACATGTGCAGACCATTTTAAATGGAAACGATGCTATTCCAACAGCAGTCAAAAAATGGAACAATTTGTTTGAAACTCTGAGCTGGAAGCATATTTTTTCACATTATTATAAAACTACCAAAGATGTACAGCTCAGATGGTTTCAAACCAGACTATTACATAGACTACTCCCCACTCAGAGATATTTGTTCAGGATTAAAATTACTGATTCCCCTATTTGCAACTTTTGTAATATGGATGAGCAATGCATTTCACACATGTTGTATGATTGTGCTATTGTCAACAGATTTTGGACCGGTTTTGAACATTTGCTTAAGGAAAAATGTCCACATTGTGATTATCTTCAAATTGATAAAGAATTAGTTTTGTTCGGAGTAAAACAAAATATTACAACAGATAAGCCTCTAGATTTTATTCTGCTTCTGGCTAAATTTTATATATACAAGACAAAATTGCAAAATATACACCCAAATGTCCAGTTGTTATAACATTTCTTAGAAACAGATTGGAATCAGAAAAATCTTTTTTGAACAACACATATAGAGAATTTGAAGAAAGTTGGCTGCCTTATGCCTGCCTTATTCCACACTTTTTTCTTAATCTTTGAAATACGGTTTCTTTTTATTAACAAAACTGGATAGAGCCCTATGGCTGCTGTCAAAATTTTTTATTTTATTACTCTTTTTCAAAATTTTTTGTATTTCTCTGTTATGGTTATTATCAATCATGCAATCTGTTTTCAATATTTATACTATGTTACAGTACTTAGTCGATTCCTATCAATATTATACAAGCTGTATGTGGCATGCTGTGAAAGAAGAAAAGAAAAGAAAAGAGGAAGTTGTAGAAACCTACCTTGAGTATTCCGAAGAGGTCTCATCATACTCTAACTTGTTTCTCTCCACGTAACTTGCATTTGTATGTATTGGTATGTGTATTTGCATTATGTATATGTGTATGTATATGTATGTGTATATATGTGTGTATGTGTATGCAGGTGTGTGTATGTATAGTCATATATACATGTATGTGTATGTATATCTGTACATACGTATGTGTATGTGTGTATGTGTGTGTATATGTACATTGTGTGGGTGCATGTTATTTTCTCAAATTTATAGTACCTAGTATTACTGTTTTGTCACTATAATTTTCTGTGTTTCTCAGTTTGTTTGTAACTGAAAATGAAAAACAAACCTCCTTGTAACTACTACTTTTTTCTCTTTTTTTTTTTTTTTTTTTTCTTCTTTTTTTCCCCACTCATTCAAACTGAGTAAAACACAAAGAAAAATTGCCAGATTGTAACAATTGTATATTTACTATTCATAATTCATTTATTGTTTATAACTACACATCCTTACATTCGTACATGTACTGGACATGCTTATGTCAAATTGTTTGCTAAATCCATGTCGAAGGATGGGTGCGTGAAGAAGGGAAGAAAGTGAAGGAACTGTAGAGTGGAGGGATGAGAGAGGAGGAATAAAACATATTTTAAAAAAAAGAAGAAAGAACGGAAGAAGAAAGGCAAAAAGAAAGAAAGAAAGGATGGAAACAAGGAAGGAAGGAAAAAGGGAGGGAAGGAAAAGACCCCAAAAAGCAAGAGAGATAAACAAAAGGGAAAACAAAACCCCGAAGTCTGCATGGTGGATAAGTGAAAAAAGAATTGATTGATTACTTAATTAGTTAGTTAGTTAGTTGCATTATTCTGAATTTATAATCATCTTCTCATGGCGTCTTAATGGCACATCAATCCTCCCTGTCTTGCATTTCGTACTTATTTCTTTCTTTATCTTCCTATTTCCATCTCTTAATTGTTTGTTTTGTGCTCTATTCATTTATTTATTTTTATTTTCTTATGTATGTATGCATGTACATATTTTTTTCATCTTTATAAAAGACAATTCCAAAGTTCGAGACAGACAAAAAGAGACTCTTTACTACTTGTAGTCTGGTAGAAGCCAAAAAACAAAAAGGTAAACATATTCTAATTAACTAACTAACTAATGAAATAGCTACCTACCTAACTAACTGCCTTACTTACTTCCTTACTTACTTCCTTACTTACTACTTAACTAACTAATTAACTATTCTTCTCTTTTTTTTTTCTTCATTTTTTTTCGTTGCGCAGCTTTTTGGTTGGGTGGGCGTCTGAAGGCGTGCCTTTTCAGACGGATGTCTTACCCCACTGCAAACAGACACCTACTATACATTGAGACATTTATGCCATATGAAGTTCACTTTTGTTCCTCCTAACCAGCAGTAACTTCAAATATTCAGTTGTTTCCTACACAAGTCTGTTAGGAGTCTCCCGGCAACTTTAGAAAGTATGCTGAACTCAACACTGCAGAACATGACGCTATTCCCGTTCAAAACTGAAGTCAAAGGAAATCACATTGTCGTCGTCCTGAGGTTCAATACTATAACCCATGATAGCCTGTCACGTTACTACCACAGCGTCCATGCTGTGTGTTGCAGAAAGTGCCCCTCCAGATAAACAGGGATAACACTGTAAAACACAGAAGAAGCCAAGGGTAGGCAAGGCAGCCTTTTCATCTCCATCTGGTTTATTTTTGCCAACTCTGCCCAGTTTGTTCTATGGTGCTGATGCTGACAATGAAAAAAACAATGTATATACTGATAAACATGTAGCTGACAATGATCATCGTTTGCCTGCTTCTGTTTCCCAGTCTTTGTATGACACTCACACAAATGAACGGCAAATCAACATGAAACTGTGTGGCGCCAATACACAGTTACTGATAGTGTGCCATGACTGAGAAAAAGTGCGTAGCAGAAACAGATTTGCATATGACTGCTAGCTTAAATAGAACAGAAGGCTATGAGCAGGAAAAAAATACAACCGAACGTGATTCAAAAGCAATGAGAACATCAAGCACATGTGGCACAGACAGCGCCTAGCTTACTACAGAAGCAGGTGTGCAGCAGCACACATAATCTTGTCAATAAAACATGTCCACAAAACACAAATAATGACAGCTATTGTGGAAAGAGGTTAATCTCCTCCCTTTTGTGGCCAAGTTCAACACATCATTCTTCCTGGAGCAAAGATGTTGTGAAAGAAATCCATACTAAGACCCATCTGACTGTTATGTTTGTAAAGTTGTGAAGTGGACTATTACTCATGTTGGAATGAACTGTTCCATACTATTGTTTACAATTGTTCACACCACGATGTGGGATCCACGTCCACGATGAACCGTTTGTAAAGCCAATTGTAACAACGTTGTATCCACAAAGTTTCATATAACTGGCCTCCCTCCTCCACTCCATTTCCCCCGAGCCCTCACACCTACCCGTGTCCACGCATCCCATTTCTCCATAGTCCTTTTTTTTATCCAGGGCGCTTATAGCCTAAACCACATACGAGGGCTTCCTGAACAGAATGGACCATCTCAATTTTTTCACATTTTCCTTTTACATGAAAACTAACTCATTAAACAGCTAGGAAAATAATGCCGATGTCCCGTTTTGGTGATATTTCAATTTATTAATTAGTTATTGATAAAACCGGTAATGGACCACTGAAAAAATGCTTAAATGAAAGCAATGCCAGAATGGGACATTTACGCCTGACCCACTACACCATCCTCTGTCACTTTGCATGATACGGGCTTGTAGGCCCTGCAGAAATGAGATATCTGATAAAGCTCATTTCAGCACTGCCAAGAGGGAAACCCTGGCCATCTCATCTGTTGGACTGTCTTGAGACACTCCCTGGTGTATCCACTCAGGCAGGGCGGCAGCAGAATATAAACAATCCTTGCCTGGGGTCGGCTTGGGTTAATAGAAATGTCACATGCTGGGCTTGGCAGCTTTGCTGAAAACTTCGCATGAAACCGAGTCCTGTCTGGTTGCAATCATTACTGATCACACTTCTGAAAGAGATGAGGAACACTGGAGCTTGCTCTTGCTCATGTAAGTATTATTATTTATAATGTCTCAGGTGTGCATGTGCGTGGGCCGCTTTGTGTGTTCATGCTTTGTATGCTGTGTCCAATGTGTGTTTGCATGTGCGCGCATACGTTTTGTGTGCATACATGTATCTATTTCTATTTAACTACAAGTGTGCACAATGTGCATGCATGTGCGTGTTTGCGTGTGTGTGCATTCGTGTGTGTAATGCAATGCAATGCATCAGGCACTTATGGTAATTTATTCACACGTTCCATTTACAGTAGGAATATTATAAATACATGTTGGTGCACGCATGTACGAACATGCTTAGAGAATGTGAGTTTGGAACATGAATGCGTATTGCATGCATGTGTCTGGTTTGTGTGGGTGTGTTAACTGTGTGTTTTGTAATAATATAATCCATGGGCAAACATTGTGTTTTGTGTTTAAGTTTTAATAGCCAAAAAGAATTGTTTGTTTTAGGGTAACATGACCCAAAAAATTAGGGTCGGTCGGGTTTATCTTTTTTTTTTTTTTTTTTTTTTTTTGGGGGGGGGGGGGGGCGTTAGTGAAATGTCCCTTTTATTTCTAGACAAAAAAATTTAAAAAAATTTTAGGGTCGACGCCTAAACGATAGGTCGGTCGTGTTACCCTAAACAGACTTTTTTTTTTGTGGGGGAGGGGGGGGGGGGCATAAAGGTTGTGTGCGCATACATCTGGCGCGTAGGTTTTGCAAGTGAAGAGCTCTAACATTGTGTCTCTGTGGCGTGTGAGTTTTTGATGTCTATGTGGAGATGAGCGAAGGCATTATACCAGCGGATTAAACACTAGCTAACCTGCTTAATGTTTTCAGATTACCTAGAAAGCCTTGTTTTCCTCCCCATGACAAAGCGCTTTTCCACATTAAGACTTGAACGGATCTTTTCCATTTTGCCCGGCTATATAATTTTTAAGATAAACAGACTATCTAGGATTTTCTTTCTAAATTGCAGATAAAAGAGCAAAGATTGAAATCACAGTATAAAAAAATAAACACTTTTAAGTTTTTAAATACTTGTGGATAGTAACAGTATAGTCCCAGTATTTTAGGCCCAAGGTGCATTATTCAAGGTTAGGAGTAATGAAAACGTAAACAAATCTAAAATATGTTCTTGTGCAGGGCTATCCGAATTATATTCACCATCAATTATTTAACTTATATGCTTTTTAATGTTATTCAAATATGTCTCAGGTGAATTATTTTGCTGTGTTACACCTATGTGTCATCTGGCTAGCGATTTAGTGCGGAGCACTCTTTCCTTTCAGAACTATGGATTGTACGAGAGTGGTCTGATGATGAACGCCTTCCTCAGCTTGGCAGCATCACAGAACGCTGACAATGGACAATCAATGCGCTGACTCTGAATTCAACACTAGTGACAATCTTTCCTCTCAGCAACACCATGGATGTCCAACGAGTCTGACTTCAACTCCAGCGATTACCTTCCGATAACCAGGATCAACACCCAGCTTTCTAATGACTCTAGTGGGCAGTGACCCTACATACCAACCAGAGACCAAACGCTTCTGTTTAGGAAACAGAACCAAAGAAAGCGCAGCTAGAAGAAAGAGACCTTCGACCAGGCTATTGCCCAAGAGTAAAGCATCAGGAGACCAAGAGGCCATGACAGCATGTGCCACAAGCAACGTTTGTGAACCTCACTCTGCCCACGGACTTGCAAGCAAGGTGGAGGTAGCAGCAGAATGGTAATTGCTTTTTTGAATCCGGGGCTCTCTCCCTCAACATCACAGCACCAGACCTGCGTAAATGTCTCTGTACTACTTGAAGACAACCTCGTATGTTTATATATGATTTCATGCCCTTTGCTGAAGATTGTCAACGAAAGGTACATGGAATATATGCAAAACATTCTGGAACTCGCCATCCTGGCAGATGGAGCAACCCCGTGCCTGGCGACAAGCTTCTTTGCTCTGCGTCATGGACTGGCAGAATTGTCAGGCTTTTTCAGCACCCAAGTTCAGCCAGTCCTTGATGCCATCCCTTGAATGCGCCCCTCTGGTGAACCACAGATGCAACACGATTGTTCTGGCCTTACGAACTAACAAAGTGGACCTCACTACAAACAGTTAATGCCCAAGCTGAGATCAACACAGAGTCCCCCCCTATTCAGCCACATTATCACCACCCCAGGAAGATCAACAACAGAGCCCCCACATCAGCCACATTATTACCACTCCCAGGAGATCAACACAGAGGCCCCACAATTCAGCACATTATTACCACACCCCCAGGAGATCAACACAGAGCCCCACATTCTGCCACAAAATTACCACCCCAGGAATCAACACAAGAGGCCCCACATTCAGCCACATGATCACCACCCCAGGAGATCAACACAGGAGGCTCACATTCATCTACATTATCACTCGAATCACCGCCCCCATGAAGATGCACCGAGACCCCACAACGACAAATCAATGTCACTTCCACCATCTCAAGCACAGGTTGAAACTTTCTCCGCCTGTAGGAATCAGTTACACCTTCAAACCACCATTCACCAACGCGCAGTCCAATGTTTCACCCTTCACTCCCAGCAAAGACCGGCAACAAGACAAAAGAGCGTTGCCATTGAAACACCCAGGAAATCAGGGAATTTCAAAACCCCAACCAAAAAAGCAGCTCACACGGAAAAAGAAAAGACCCACCCTGAACCTGGAAGAAAAATGTCGGAAAGTTTCTTCGACTGCAAGGAAAATGCATTTGTCAGACAAAGGAACCCATGTCCCATCAAAGAAGTTGAAAATAGTAGACTGTACAAAATGCTGTATTAGTGTGGATAGATTGCATAAAAGAAGAGCAGAAATGTTTCATCATTCTATGCACAAATTCTCAAGAGAAACAAAAGCAATTTGTCTGCACACACATCACTACCAAGAACACCAAGACCATGCATGACGCAGTGACATCTGGCAGCCGTTCCGGAACACAAGACACGTGTCAGACAAGCATCACTTCACAGTGGACGGACGAGTGAACGCGTCTCCAAGAAATTTATCACATCGACACAGAGTATCAGCACAACCTTCCTTGAACATGCACACAAAACACGAAAATGTGTGTTTGTCGGTCGAGAAAATCGTGACCGCAAACGTCCACACAACAAGACCCATACAAAGCAGTGGAAAAAGTCAAAATTCCACATCACATCATTTCCCGCTGTTCCTTCACACTACACCCGAAAGGACACTCAGACTGATTATCTTTCTTTTCAGATCTCAACATAACAAAAATGCATCAACTTTACACAGAAGAATGTAAGAAAGAGGAATCTCCCCATTTCATCCAGGCAATATAGAAAAATCTTCAACGAAAAATTTCCAATATTTCATTCCTTACCGAAAAAGGACCATGCTCCACATGCGCAGCATTTCATAACAAGAAGGCAGGGGGACAGCAACAAAAGCGATGACAGGCCTAAGAGCAACACCAGAAGAGGAAAGGAAAAAGTCCCCCCAGGGAGGAGAAGAGCTGACAAGCAGGGCCGCTGCAAAAGACCCGTCAAAACATGTCGCACGTATGGGACCTCCAGGCAGTCCTGTCCTGCAGGCTCCCTGTGGATTAGTCAGCCAGCTTATCTACAAGAGAAAGCTCTGCGTGTACAACTTCACCCCATCTATTCTCCTGCGGATGGAAAAGGCTCCTGCTTCATTTGGACGAGTCGGAAGGCAGGCGGGGATCCTGTGAGATTGCCAAGCTCCTGGTCCTATACCTGCATCCCTTTGCCGAGCATATCAAGAAGTGGTCATCCTATTCTGGACTGCTGCGGAGGACAGAACCGCAAAACAAACCTCACCGCTGCCCTGAACACGCAGTGAACTCCAACCCAAACATTGAGATGCATTCAGCAGAATTACCTGAGACTGTCCATCACCCAGATGGAATGCGACTCGATGCACGCAGCCAAATCTCTTAGCAAGAAGTGCACATCCATACATGTGCAAGTGAATGGGTCATTGCCTGGCGAATGGCAAGAAGAGGAAAGAAATACACTGTCATTCCTCTGAAGCATGGTTCTTTCTTGATTTCAAGAAGCGTTCAGCATCCTTCCGTCCGGAATACCCAAACGATATCGAGGTCAGAAAGTCACACTCGCTACACACGCCGCAATATCAAGTTGCCACAAAGGACGGAGGATCTGGTGTTCCTCAAAACAGATTTAGAGATGAAGACTGCCGTACTCTTTTTCGCCTGACTGGTCCATTCCTAAAGAAGCAGACCAACACCGCTGAAGACAGTACCCCCCCCGAGCTACAGTTGCAACAGCCCCTCTCCAAAGCAAAACATCAGATCCTCATGTCGCTGTGCACCCGTAATCAATCCCTTCCCATTCACCATTCGTTTCTTCCAAGGCCTGCCAGTGCCTCAGCAGCCAAAGACAAGCTGTCTGAGCCCGATGTCCAGGACTCTGGCACAGGAGTGAAACAGAATAAGACTGTCTGAGTCAAGATGCTGGCCTCTGTTGCTGGCTATGTGCGTGTTTGGAGATACTTGCAGTTGTGTAAAAAGAAACAGAAAACAAAACAAGAACAAAAATGTGTAACTTTAATAATGTTCCACTTTGTTTTCGTTTGTTTATTTTGTTTGTTTCTGTTTAGAGTTTAGTTGTGTTTGTTTTTTTGTATTTTTTTTTTCAAGTAGGACAAGAACAACTGTAGAGAAAAACAACAAACTGCAGGAACAAAACTGCGAATATAAAACAACATATTGCAGCAAGAAAGATGCTGCCTTGTAGTTCCTGCTCTTTTAGACAGCTTACAGGAAAAAAGGAGAAAAAAAACTTATACAGAAACAAACTGTGATTTATTTATTTTTTTTCTCTTCTAGTCTGAAAAATAATGTGACATTCATTCAATGGCCATGAAAGCAGAGAGACATAAGACAAAAAATGTCTGGTGACTGGAAAAAAATTGTGAAGAGATCCCATGAAACAACATCTCAAGATAACAACAAATCTTCCGGAAAATAACAAATGTGTGTGTGTTTTATTTTTTTTTTTCAAACAATCTTACGTTATTTCCCAACATGAACCTGCTGTTTTTTGTTTGTTTGGTTGTATTTTCTCAAGTGAGATTAGAAAACTGTGACTATTGAATCTCTTTATCCAGAGAAAGGAATAGCTATTTAAAGACAAAAACTCTCTGAATGGTGAGCTGAGGAGGATATTGGAATAGGATAACTGATTAAACAGCCACTCAAATACAAACTCAGGCGACAAAGCGGTAAGTGAACATTTCCTGGCATGCAGTTTTATTATTATTATTCTCCTAGTTTGTACCTATGGGTGGCAACCAGCTAAGAGATTAATGTGGTGGGATCGATTCCTTATGTAAGCACATATACCCATGCATGTGCCCACAAGATAACAATTCACACTGATTGAGTGGGACCGAAGAAGGAAGAGTGGGGAAAAAAAATCAGAAGAAAGATGGACACACAGTGTTATTTATTTGTCCGCGAAGAATGGTATGTATTATGTGTGCATGCATGCACGTTTGCATGCATGTTGTGTGAGTCCTGACTGTGGTTGTGCCATTGTATGTATGCAACGCTCGGGTAAATATTCAGACTATAAGGCTATTTTTTCTCAAACATCCATGTGTTTAATAAACCGCGAAGTGAACTCCATTGGAATTGTTATGCTTTCGTTCACAAATAAATCGCCCCGACCGAATAAGAAGAGGGGGAAGAGAAAAGGAAAAGAAAGAGAAGGGGAGGGAGGCTCACGAGCATAGGAGAGAGAGAAGGGTGTGGGTTGAGGGGCATAAGACATACCCGACGAGAAATAGAGAGTGCGGAGGGAAGAGTAGAGAGGAGAGAACTAGAATGAGAGGGAGACAAGACGAGACACTGAACGAAATGCAGAGAGAGAGCGAGAGAGAGAGAGAGAGAGAGAGAGAGAGAGAGAGATAGAGAGCGAGAGCGAGAGAGAGAGAGCAGAGAGAAAACATAATTTAATAGAGCCCTATTATTATTAATAATTTTAATAATTTTTTGTTGCTTTGTAAGCAAACTTTTTTAGTAACCACGATGTTTAACATAAATCCGCTATTCATTTTTTAATCCGGAATTGAATCCTTTATATGATTTCATACAATTCATTCTCACAAAGTATGGACAACCAGAATGAGATATCTTGTAAATGGCCTATAAGATCTCCACTGACCTCATGTTCTGTCAACTTATTGCACCCCCATCCCGCTGACCTTGGGACCATCCCAACGAACTCAAGACCGCAGGTTGTTGATAACAGAGATAAGCAGGAACCCTCCGCCTGCATGGTACACAGACAGGTGGGTTCTAAACAGCTCTTCGTCTTTTCTGAACCCGTCCTTTCACCCTCACTGCCTGCCTGCATGGGCATTATATCTCGTTACACAAACTCATCTGGTCGTATTGACTCGGCTTGGAAGACAGTGAGAGCAAGCCAGCAATGGTTAGGGACACTTTATGTTATTGATGAGATATTGTGAATAAACACAGACACTTTGTTGATATAACTTCCCCTTAGAGCACAGAAGGCGAAGGCCTAATGCTAGCCCAGTGAAAAATGAAACTTTTGTTTCTTATAAAAGGCACACTAAACTTAATCGAATTTGTGTTTTTTCATTCTTACTAAGCAATATGGAAAACTGAGAATGGTCCATTCTGGCAGGAAAGCCCTCGGGGATAAACAGGATAACACTGTAAAACACAGAATAAGCCAAGGTAGGCAAGGCAGCCTTTTCATCTCCCATCTTGGTTAATTTTGGCCAACTCTGCCAGTTTGATTCTATTTGCTGATGCTGACACTGAAAAAAACATGTTTATACTGATAAACATGTAGCTGACAATGATCTCGTTTGCCTGCTTCTGTTCCCCAGTCCATTGTATGACACACACACAAATGAACCGGCAAATCAACATGAAACTGTGTGGCGCCCAATACACAGTTACTTATAGTGTGCCATGACTGAGAAAAAGTGCTAGCAGAAACAGATGTGCATATGACTGCTAGCTTAGAATAGAACAGTAGGCTATGAGCATGAAAAAAATACAACCGAACGTGCATTCAAAGCAATGAGAACATCAAGCACATGTGGCACAGACAGCGCCTAGCTTACTACAGAAGCTGGTGTGCAGCAGCACACATAATCTTGTCATAAAAACATTCACACACAAATATGACAGCTATAGTGAAAGAGGTTAATCACCTCCCTGTTTGTTGCCAGTTCAAACACATGCACTTCTCCTGGAGCAAAGAAATTTTTGTTAAGGAAATCCCTTACAAAAGACCCATCGCGCCTGTTTTATTAGTAAAGTTGTGAAGTGGACTATTACTATGTGTGATTGACAGTCCAACTATTATTACAAATGTTTTACTACCACGATGTTGGATCCCGTCCACGAAAGAACGTTTGGTAAAGGCCAATTGTACAACGTTGTTTTCCACATAAGTTTCCATCTAACTGCCTCCCTCCTCACCCATTTCCCCGAGCCCTACACACCTACCGGGGGTGTTCCAGCCATCCCATTTCTCCATAGTCCGTTTTATTATCCATGGGCCTTAAAAGCTAAACCACATTAAAGTTATTGCATCGTCGTAATTCTCTCTCTCTCCACTCTCTCTCTTCTCTCTTCTCTCTCCTCTCTCTCTCGTCTCTCACTTCTCTCTCACTCACCTCTCTCTCCCCTCCCCCACTCCTAACCTCTCCTCACACTCTCTCTCATCTCTCAGTTCTCCACTCTCATTCTTTCTCTCTCTCACACTCTTCTCTCTCTCTCACATCTCGAAGAGTCCGAAGAAGGCGTCCATTGAACTAGATCACCAACACAAATGTCAAAAAAAACCGGCAAACCTACGACCAGACGAACACCACTTCAGTGTCAAACGAGCCCATCGACGAAGTCAATCAAACAGATTCATTTTCGCCACCGACTGTCAAAGGGACCACATCACTCAAAGATCACCCAGGACACTGCAAACCTACAAGAGAATGTGGACTACAACCCGACCCGTTTTGTCGATGCAGAAAAATATATGTCCAAAGCATATTCCTAGATTTTAAAAGCAACCGATAAAAAATGAACTCAAAAGCTTTGCCAAAGAGAAATTAGAGTCCCTGTGAAGATCTATGCAATCACTATCTACAAAAGTTTAAAACATTAGAAAATGAAACACACAAATTGAAATCAATGTTGGCGACATAAAAAATTATACAGATCTCAAGAAGCGCTTGCCACCAGTTTTTCTCCTCATGAGTACCCCACCATGTGAAACCTGCCTTGAACCTGCCATGTCCACTGCCCCGGTTGCTTTTTTTCCGACTGCCTTGAAGAGAACCACCTGCAATCAAGCGCGACAACATCACAGATGCACAGATCACCGATCCTGTCTAAGACCCACCAGCCCTCCACCCTACCCCAACACCCAGCAGTCAACCAGTCCCACCTCCGTCTCAAGTAAAAACACTCTCTGCACCCAGCCACTCTTCCCACCCATTCCCACCTCCTTCCTCTGACCTAGAGCGGACACAGTCTCCATGCCAGTCCCCCCGCCCCTCTCAAGTTAGACAGTGCCCTGTCAACTCCATCCCCCAGTTAGAAATCGTTTTGATCCATCCCCATCATCACCTGATCACAGTCCATTCCCGTCCAAGTCACCAAAAGACGACACAGCTACACTCCACCCACCCCGGTGTCTCCACCAAACATCTTTGGAAGAACAGACGGACGTTTGATTATAGGAGATCCACAATACATAACATGGATGCACACAAAATGACACAGGAAGCTTCAAATCAGTTCAGAAAATCAGTGTGACTGGTCTCATGGACTCTGACATAAAAACGGCTTGAATCCCGTCCACCCAATGCCCATATGGTTAGAGTTTATTTTCATGTAGGAATCCCACGCCTGTAAAGGGGGAGTTGATTACAACACACCAATGGAGGGCTCTCCTTACTCATGTCAAACGACTTACCCCAGAAGCAAACAGTCTGGCCTCGGTCCATCATCCCCGCATGTGGTAGAACATTTAATGAATCCAAGCCATTGTTCAATCCAACCTAAACTTCAGACAGTATTGCAGGGAACTGTCTGCAGTATTTGTAAGACAACAAAGATTCCTTTCTGCGAGGAGTGGTGCCCCAGGAAAGACATGTACAAATTCCACCCTAGCCATCAGCCACAAAGGTTTGGTAAAACTAGCATGGAACATCAAATACTGTGTAGTGCTTCGTCTACGCACGACTCCGCCCTGCTGCAAGCCACACACCACGCAACACACCACAGCTCCATGTTCCGGGCCAGACGCTGCTCAACCATCCAGCGGCTACCTCCATCGGTCGCGCCGAAGCAGTACAACACAGGCCACGCCCCCTGTTGATAACCCCAGCTACTCAGATCCGATGGCCGGCCTTGTCCAGTACTTCAGTGACTAAGCCAACGCGCAGAGCACAGGTCCCCAACCACTTCCCAATCTTACGGCGCGCTGTTTCCCGCCACAGTGCCACCCCCCCCCATCTAATCCCTCTACAGCCATTGCAGAAGCAGTGCGACGCTACAGGCACCTGTGGCCTTTCTTCAGTGTGAAACTGCTAAGATCATCCCTTCCACACACCACCAGCGCCCTCCCCCCCCAAAAAAAAAAAAAAAAAAAAACACACACAAAAAAACTTGAGAACTAGACGTGAGTTTATACGACAAGTCCTTGTTATAAGTTGTGTGTGTGTGTGTGTGTGTGTGTGTGTGTTGTGTGTGTGTGTGTGTGTGTGTGTGTGCGTGCGCGCGCGCGCGCGCGTGCGTGCGTGCGGGTGTGTGTTTGTGTGTGAGTGTGTGTGTGTGTGAGGTGTGTGTTGTGGTATTCATCCTTCCTTGTCCAGACTCAGAATTAATCCTTGGATACTACTTGTGCGTGTCCACTATGTTTCTTAGGAATAAATAACTATCTTTTCACATCGGCATCTAAGTTGGGTCACAGTGATCAACGTAGGCTGGTGCTGAAACATTTTTGTGTTCTATCCATTTACTAACAAGACCACTCGTGTTAACTAAAGCATTTCGCCCCATGTTTCAGAACTGACTGAACTGTGTGGCTCATGAACATATTTTCCCTTTTCACTGAATGTCAGACTACATTGTGTTTCCTAAAAAAAAAAAAAAAAAAAAAAAAAAAAAAAAAAAAAAAAAAACTTTCTTTTACCTACGTTCGGTGGAATGTGACTGATTGGAGAGCGTTATGCCATAAGTGCAACGCAATTTGTGCCAAACTGACTTGGCTCTATAGACAATTTAATCTGATTATCAGTCATATGTAGGTGGTGTTCAGATACATATGATTGGAGATATGGCGTGCACATAACCCCCCAGGAATTGTGCTTTTAAGTCTGCAAGTACTTTCGTCCTGTACAACCTGACAGCAATTAGTTGAGTGCACATTAATTTGTAAGATGCATTCTCAACACCTATTTCCGAACCACTGCTGTGGTACCTAATCTAACAGTTTGTTTGATTGATTTTTCTTGTTTTTTGTTGTTGTTGTATGTTATTGTTGCTGCTTGTTTTGTTGTTGTTGTCGTTGTTGTTGTGGTTGTTGTTTTCTTTATTTATTTACTTTTATATACGTGTCCTTTCTTTCCCCTTTTTTTTTGTTTTTTCCTTTTACTTGTGCACTCAGGACATAAAATGACCCACAAACCAGAACTCATGCCATCAAGATGGACTGAGAATTTGCATTTAAATACTCAATAGTTCATCAGTAAGATCTCTGATATCTCGACCCTGATATCGAAACACAAAAGCCAATCCATGTTCTGGATCTCTCCGAATCAACTAAATACCAAACATTAGTGATAAAGATGTAGCATCCCAGGTTATAATTCTTTCGAAAAGACCCTAATAAAGACAAGACACAGGTCTTCTAGTGTATGTCATGAATCTCTCAACTTCAAGAGACATTCCCACTATCACAGCATGACGTAGAAGCAGTGTGGATACATATCACACTGAACAATCACGATCCATTTTTAATCGGGTTTTGCTATCGGAACCCACAGAAAGAGTCAGCTGGACTGCTAAATTTTTACTATGATGGACGCAGTTTCCTTAGAATGAAAAGAGATTGTATTTACTGGGGCGGGTGACCTTCAATGAGATCTTTTGAAAACAAACAGCCATGGAACAAAACGATAAGTGTGTTGAATTTACAACAGATTATCACAACACCCACCAGAAAACACCAACTTCAAAGACAATCATGACCATTATCTATCTCTCAAATGAAAAAAACATACTAGAAGCTTTGTACCAGTCTTCTCTCTATGATTCATACCCAGTGTTGGTGTTACAATGGTCTAAACATGGGAGTGAAAATCCCCAAACCAGGCCACTAAACCATAACCAATCGTTGCTCTCAAATTTAACGAACAAAACTTTTTGCTTGATTAATGAACTTCATAACTTAATAAGTATACAATATTGCTGGATCCTGATTCAAGCGATTGACTTTTTGGATCGAAATTTATTACAGACGTCTATAACAGACATGCTTCATTAAAACCAATCAGAGTAAAAGCATATTCCACAAACCACACGGGTACACGAAAGCATTACAAGGACGAGCTACCTTAGAGAACCCTATTTGAAAGAACATGGCTATGAAGAAGAATCAAGATCACTAAGAAATGCAATAAACATCTCAGTAGCGCAGGAAAAAACTAATACTATCGCGATTTATTAACTTCCAAACAAAATCCAAAACGTTTGGCAATCAATAAACCACTTAAACAACAACAGTTCTTCTTCCAAAAATCAACTGTTATCAAAGGTATTACTGCTGAACAACTAACACTCACTCTCTACCCTTCCAGATACAGTGTTACTACGGATTCATTCAAGCTCTAAATGAACTTAAAGAACTCCATCAATTTGTTCACACAAACGCCTGAACTACACCATCACTCATAACTGTGCACGAGGTGTATCAGTACTACTTCATCTCAAACATCAGGAACACGTGGACTAGATGGCATAGATTGGCAAAATCTGAAACTCTCGGCTCCAGTTATAACTGACACGTAAAAGTACAATCTTTTAATCTGTGCATAGATAAAAGTTATTTCCTAAAGCTTCAAAAAAGCAAAAGTTGTATACCCATTCATAATCTGGTGATAGTACTGAACGGTAAAAACTACAGACCCAATATCAATCAATCTATCCTTTTATTTCCCCCCCCCCCAAATAAAACCCCCTTACTAGAAAAGCATTTAAAAAAACACATCCCATCATCACTTCACAAGTATATTTGCTCCATCCCGACAGTCCTGTTTCAGACAGAAAACATTCCCTGCCATTCTGCATTAATCAATCTTGTAGATGTGTGGCTTAATAAAATTAATACCAACAGAATATTGTGTGTCTTATTCGTTGATTTTAAAAAAGCTTTCGATGTCATTTGACCACAATCTCCTTATTTCGAAAACAGGAGATATAACGGTCTTTCAAAATCTCGCCCTTAATTATCCTTCTAAAAGCATACATCACAAAACGACAACAATGCGTCTTATCGGGGACGGCTGTCTCTTCTATAACAACACTTAAGTATGGGCGTTCCACAAGGCTCCATTTTAGGCCCGCTACTCTTTTCAATCTACAATAATGACCTACCCCTACATGTGAGATCTACATGCGACCTTCTTTGCAGATGACACCACAATTCACACCACCATAATGATCCTTCCAGTCCTTTCAAAACAATTGCAAGAGAGTACCAACGACCTTGTAAAATGGACCGAACTAAATCATATGTCACTCAACCCTCAAAAAACAAAACTCCATGTACATTACACTAGCAACAAAGACAAAGCTCACCAATGATTTCCTCCTATACACCTCAATAATGTACTTGTGGAACAAAGTCACCCATCAAAAAGTATAACTAATAACTGACAATAGTCTCAGCTGGAATCCCCAGCATAACGTTACATGCAAAACGCCTCCTTCCCAGAAAGTCTATAAGCTCACCAAAATTAAACACTTTCTGACCTTCATTCACGAAAACTTTTTTCCATGCTCATATTCAGTCTCATGTTGATTATGCATCGACTATATGGGATTCTGCAAGTGCAAAACATACTAAAACCATTGTTTCAGCCAACATAAACGAGCGCTCAAACTAATCCTTCTGAAGAGACTAGCCTTCGAAAGCTCCGTAATATAAACATCTTCAATTCTTCCATTCAGCAGAGACTCAAATACAACAAAGGGCTAATGATGCAACAAGATTCTGAACGGGAATGCTCCAATCAACTTTATGATACGATTCTCAAAAGTCCGTCGAGAAACTCCACAAACTTCATATCCCAATCTCCAAATTGAACTATTTTTAAATCAAGTCGGGAACCTCTTTGTGGAACTCCCTTCCAGAATACATCAAACAAATCCATTTGTACCACAACTTCAAAACACTTAACCCTTACCCATCTTGCGGTAAAAAATGATTTAAAAAACATAAATAAAAATAAAATAAAAAAACCCATAATTTTTTTTATAAAATACCAAGTTAATCTCAAAAGCATAAATCATCCCTATTCAAGTTCTAAACCAATATGTCTTTCCTATTTTTTTCTTCTTTCTCTTTTTTCATGTATCAAGTATCTTGATATATATATATATATATAATATTTTATATATATATATATATATATTATATATATAATATATCAAGATACTTGATATAAAATATATATATATAAATAATATAAAAATATATATATATATAAAATAATATATATATATATATATATCAAATACTTGAAATACATTAAAAAAGAGAAGAAGAAAAAAAAGAAAAGACAAATTGGTTAAGAACATGAAAATGGGATATATATATATATATATATATATGTATATAAATATATATTGTGTGTGTGTGTGTGTGTGTGTGGGTGTGAGTGTGTGTGTGTGTATGCATATGTGTGGTGTGTGTGTGGGTATATAGTGTGTATATGGATATAATCTTATGAAAAATGATCATAATATGTTGTCCCCTTTCTCTCTCATCTCACTCTCTCGTCTCCTCCTCACTCGTCTCTCTCCTTCTTCTCTCTCCTCTCTCTCTCTCTCAGCCGCGCTCACTCTCTCCTCTCCTCTCTTGCCACTCTCTCTCTCTCTCTCATCTCTCTCTCTCCTCTCTCTCTTCACCTCTCTAATCTCACTCTCTCTGTGCATGTGTGCGTGTAGTTATTTCCCGAATATTCCGTACATATTTGGTCAGGTTCATTGTTACTGTCTGATAATATACAGGCTAATTATTGTACGTTTTTTGGTACAGTTCCATTTCAAATCATTACATCTCATGCGGTTCCCCCTCATCCCTTCCATCCTCTCTCCTCCATCCTCTCTCTCTCTCTCTCTCTCTCTCTTTTTTTTTTATTATTTTTTCTCCTCCCCCCCCCCCCCCCCTCCCCAAAGTCATCTCACTTCTTAATACGTTCGACGTATTTTCATGCCTTGCGAAAAATGAAGTGCATGTGATGTCCACCCCTTGCTCTCTCTCTCTCTCTCTCTCTTCCTCTCTCTCGACATCTCTCTCATCTCTCTCCTCTCTTCTATCTAGTCCTCTCTCTCTTCTCTCTCTCGTCCTCTCTCTCACTCTTCTCTCTCTCTCCTCCTCTCCATCTCCTCTCTCTCTCTCTCTCTCTCTCTCTATGCGTGCAAACGTGGCGGTGGGTTGGGGGGGGGGGTTCAAAAAATATTACCACTTTGTCAAATTCACTTCACCTGTCTTTTTCATACATGCCAATTTTGTATACGTTGAGTACACTTAATAGTTTCCCAGCCTACCTCACTCCCTACCTACCCCCTCTCTCTTTCCTCTTCATTATTATTATTCTCATTTTTATTATTATTTTTTTTTGTTATTATTATTTTTGTTGTTGTTTTGTTTATTGTTATCTATTTTTTGTTTTTTTTTCTTATCTTCTATTTTCATTTATGTTCCTCTATGATTTACATAAACGCTTTGCTGCTTCTTTGTTTTCTTACATATTGTTTTTCATGCATGTTAGTCCTCTCAGGCGAGGGACTGGATGTAAAAAAGCACGTTAGTGCTTATCTTTATCCTCGTAATAAAGTTTTGTCTTGCCCTTTCTTGTCTTGTCTCTCTCTCTCTCTCTCTCTCTCTCTCTCTCCCCTCTCTCCCCTTCTCCCCTCTCTCTGAAATATCAAAATTGAATATATCCCAATTAAATTTCCTATTCCCTAATAAATGCCTTAAAATAATAAGGAAATTATATATATATATATAATATATAAATATATATATATATAGAAAAAGAGAGAAGAGAGAGAGGATGAGAAGAGAGAGAGAGATGAGGAGAGAGCAAAGCATTTTTCAGTGAATAAGTATACAAAAAAATAAAAAAATGAAAAAAAAAAGAAGGAATCTTTGATGTACATGCAGATTTTTGATGAGTTATTAAACCTTCATGAGGATAATATAGAAAATTGTCAGAATAATACCACTAGAGCATTTAATGAAAAACGGAAGAAGAAAGAAAAAAAGAAAGAAAGAAAAAAAGGGATGGAAACGGAAGGAAGGAAAAAGGGGGGAAGGAAAAGCCCCCAAAAGCAAGAGAGATAAAAAAAAGGGGGAAAAAAAAACCCTGAAGTCTGCATGGTGGATAAGTAAAAAAAAGAATTGATTCATTATTTAAATTTAGTTAGTTAGTTAGTTGCATTATTCTGAATTTATAATATCTTCTCAAGCGTCTTAATGGCACATCAAATTCCCTGTCTTGCATTTCGTTCTTATTTCTTTCTTTATCTTCCTATTTCCATCTCTTAATTGTTTGTTTTGTGCTCTATTCTTTTTATTTATCTTTATTTTTTTTATAATGTATGCATGTACATATTTTTTTCATCTTTAAAAGAAAATTTCCCAAGTTCGAGACAGACAAAAAGAGACCTTTACTACTTGTAGTCAGGAAAGGAAGCCAAAAAAACAAAAAGGTAAAATTATTCTAATTAACTAATAAACAAATGAAATAGCTAAACTCCCTTACTTACTATTTAAACAAAATTAATTAACTTTTTCTTCTCATTTTTTTTTCCGTTGCTCGGCCGGGATTCAAAACCGCAGTTTTGTTGGTGAGTGAGCGTCTGAAGGCGTGCCTTTGCAGACGGATGTCTTACCCCACTGCTAACAGAACTATATACATTGAGACATTTATGCCATTGAAGTTCACTTTTGTTCTCCTAACCAGCAGCAATTTTCAAATATTCAGTTGTTTCCTACACTGTTGGTATCCCTGTTAGGAGATCGGCAACTTTAGAAAGTATGCTGAACTCAACACTGCAGAACATGGACGCTATTCCGTTCAAAACTGAAGTCAAAGGAAACACATTGTGTCGTCCTGAGGTTAAATACTATAACCCATTATGCCTGTCACGTTATACCACAGCGTCCTGCTGTGTGTCGCAGAAAGTGCCCCTCCAAAATAAACAGGGATAACACTGTGAAAAACAAAGAAGCCAAGGGTAGGCAAGGCAGCCTTTTCATCCCCATCTGGTTTATTTTTGCCAACTCTGCCCAGTTTGTTCTATTGGTGCTGATGCTGACAATGAAAAAAACAATGTATATATGATAAACATGTTAGCTGACAATGATCATCTTTTTGCCTGTTCTGTTTCCCCGTCTTTGTATGACACTCACCCAAATGAAGGCAAATCAACATGAAACTGTGTGGCGCCAATACACAGTTACTGATAGTGTGCCATGACTGAGAAAAAGTGCGTAGCAGAAACAGATTTGGCATAATGAACAAAAGGGCTTGAGCAGGAAAAAATAAAACGAACGTGATTCAAAAGCAATGAGAACATAAAGCACTGTGGCACAGACAGGCCTAGCTTACTACAGAAGCTGGTGTGCAGCAGCACACTAATCTTGTCAATAAAACATTCACCACAAATAATGACAGCTATTGTGGAAAGAGGGAAGACCTTGGTCAATCTCCTCCATGTTTGTGGCCAAGTTCAACACATCACTTCTACCTGGAGCAAAGATGTTGTGAAAGGAAATCCTTACTAGGACCCATCGTGACTGTTATGTTGTAAAGTTGTAAAGTGAACTATTACTATGTGTGTTGACAGTCCAACAATTAGTTACAAATATGTTTATACCACGATGTGGGATCCACGTCACGATGAACGGTGTAAAGGCCCAAATTTTACAACGTTGTTTTCCCAAAAAGTTTCATATAATGCCTCCCCTCCTCCATTTCCCCCAGCCCTCACACTACCGTGTTCCACCATCCAATTCTCCATAGTCCGTTTTTTTAATACATGGCCTTAATGCCAAACACTTTAAGTATTGGCATTCGTCCCTATTCTCTCTCTTTTTTTTCTCCTCCCTCTCTTTCTCCCTCTCTCTCTTTTCCCCCCTCTTCTCTCTTCTTTCTCTCCTTTTCTTCTTCCTCTCCTCCTCCTCCCTCCCACTCCCCTTTTCCTCACCCCCCTCTCTCTTCTCTCTCTCTCATTTTCTCTCTCTCTTTCCCTTTTCTTCTCTTTCCCCTCTCTCTTTCTAGCTTGTCTTTTAAAAATTCACAAATTTGAATACATACGCAAAAAATACCCAATACTAATAAATGAAAAAATAAGGAACTTATATTAATTTATATATAAAAACAAAGGATTTTTCAGTGAATAATATACAAAAAATATATAATAGAAAAAAAAGAAGGAATTGATGTACAAAAGATTTGATGAATTATTTAAAACCATTGAGGTAATATGCATTGGGAGATATACATAGAGCATTAAATGAACACGGAAGAGAAAGACAAAAAGAAAGAAAGAAAGAAGGTGGAAACAAAGGGAAAGGGAAAGGGAAAAAGGGAGGGAGAAAACCCAAAAAGAAAAGAGATAACAAAAGGGAAAACAAAACCGAAATCTGCATGGTGGATAAGTGAAAAAAGAATTGATTCTTACTAATTGTTAGTTGTTAGTTGATTTTTCGAAATTTTTAAAATTTTATGGCGTCTTAATGGCACATTAATCGTCCCCGCTTGCTTTCGTTTTTAATTTTTTCTTATTTTATTTCCCTCCTTAAATTTTTTGTTTGTGCTTATTCATTTATTTTTTTATTTTTTTGTAGTATGCATGTAATATTTTTTTTTTATTTTATAAAAGAAATTCCCAAAATTCGGGCAGACAAAAAAAGGGCTTTTTATTTAGTAGGTAAAGCCCAAAAAAAAAAAGGTTAAAAATATTTTAATTAAAAAAATGAAAAAGAAATAAACCTTCCACCTAACTAATAATGATACTTATTTTACATAAATAATAAATTTAATATTTTTTCTCTTTTTTTTTTCTTTTTTTTTTTTGTTGCTCGGGGGGATTCGAACCCCCAGCTTTATGTTTGGGGGGGGCGTTGAAAGGGTGCCCTTTTTAGAGGATGTTTAACTGCAAAAGACCTCTATACATTTTGGGAATTTTGCCATAAGTTCACTTTTTTTTCCTCCCAACCAGCAGCAAATTCAAATATTCAGGTTTCCCACACAATTGTTGGTATGCCTGTTTTGGGTTCTCGGAACTTTAGAAAAATATGCGAATCAAAAAATGCAGAAATGACGCTATTGTTCAAAATGAAGTCAAAGGGGGAAACACTTGTGTTCCCCGAGTTCAAAAAATTTAACCCCTTAAGCCGTCACGTTTCCACAGGTCCCTGCGTGTGCGAGAAAGTGACCTGATAAAAAAGGGGTAACACTTTTAAAAAAAAAACCCCAAGGGGAGGGAGGAGTTTTTTTCTCCTTGGTTTTTTTTTGCCCAAATCTGCCCCGTTTTTTCTATGGTGCTAGCGACAATGAAAAAAAAAATTTATAATGATAAACTGTACTGACAATGTCTCGTTTGCTGCTTCTGTTTCTGTTTTTTATGACACTCAAAAATGAAGGCAAATCAAATGAAACTGGTGGCGCCAAAAACCCCTTACTGATAGTGTCCAGAATGGAAAAAGTGGTAGCGAAAAAAAATTTGCATATGACTTTGCTTAAATAGAACAGAAGTGTGGCGGAAAAAAATTCAAAGGTGTTTAAAAACAATGAGAAAATAAACACATTTGGACAGACAGCGCCTAGTTTACAAAGTGGTGGCACAGCACAATAAATTTTTCAAAAAAAATTCAACACAAATAAGACAGATTGTGGGAGGGGGAAACCCTTGGGGAATTCCTCCATTTTGTGGAAAATTCAAAATCATTTACTGGGCAAAGATGTTGTGAAAAATCCTTTTAGGACCCCCGTGATGTTATGTTGTAAGTTTTGAAGTGGTATTACTAGTGTATTTACAGTCCCAACAATTGTTACAAATATGTTTTCTCCCCGATGTGGGTCCGACGATGAACGTTTTTAAAGGCCTTTTTTTAAAATGTTTCCACATAAGTTTCATTAACTGCCTCCCCCTCATTTTCCCCGAGCCCCACACTACCTTTCCCGATCCTTTTTTTATTCCGTTTTTTTTTTCTGGGCCTTAATAGCCAAACCCCATTAGTGTATTGGATTGTCGTTTCTTCTTTTTCTTCTCTCTCTCCTTTTCTCTCTCTCTCTCTCTTGTCTCTCTCTCTCTCCACTCTCTTTCCCTTTCCCCCTCTCTCTTCTCTCCTTTCTCTCTCTCTCTCTCTCTTTCCTCTCTTCTTTCTTATGTTTCTGAAAAATCACAAAATTGAAAACATATGCAAATAATCCACAAAAAAGATTAATAAATAAGGAAATTATATAATATATAATTTTTTATATATATATAATATATTATATATATATATATATTATAAATATAATTTATATTTTCCCCGAATTTCAGAGCGTTTGGTGTTGCAATGATTGCTAAAATTTGAATTTTTAAAAAAAGCTTGTCTTATGTCTTAGATTTAAAAAAATAAGTGGGATAGCATTCATATCGCAGTTGATTGTTGCCCAAATAAAGTATGTGTTGAGTGGGGGAAAAATAAATAAATGTTTTTAAAAGAACCCTTTAGAAGTTTAGTCTCCAAGAGGGAACACCCCCTAATAGGGAGGGGGAAAATACTAAATATAATCCGGGGCATATAACGATATTTGAAACTTGGTGGGTTTTTCGTGACCGGGGAAAGTGGTAAATTTTACTCTTGCCTTTTAGTTTTAAGAAGAAGCAATCCAGAAAAGGGTGGGT
>JAFLJL010000283.1:30000-33259 GCA_018398815.1 Conus ventricosus | reverse complement strand
AGAGAGAGTCAGGCAGGCAGAAAGACAGAGACAAAGACAGGGAGAGAAAGACACACCCACGGAGAGAGAGAGAGAGAGAGAGAGAGAGAGAGAGAGAGACAGAGACAGAGAGACAGACAGACAGACAGAGGCAGACAGAGAGACAGACAGATAGAGAGACAGAGAGAGAGACACAGACACAGACAGACACACTTCGATAAAAACAAAACGGTGAAGAAATATGATTTTTTAAAAAAATCCCTAAAATGTGTGAATATAAATTCCACAAAAAAGGCAAGACAATAAAAGAGAGAAACAAAAACAAAAGAAGATGAATAACCGAATCAACAAAAGACAAACAAAACACAGAGAGAGAGAGAGGGGAGAGAGAGAGGAGAGATGAGAGAGGAGAGAGAGAGAGAGAGAGAAAGAGAGAGAGAGAGAGAGAGACCAAACTCAAAAGGAAATGGACAGAAACAAAGAAAATAGAAGCGAAAAGAAGAAAACTGATACAAAGAAACAAAGAAACGAAGAAAGAAAGAAAGAACGAAAGAACAAAAAAGAAAAGAAAAGGAATGACAGAGGGAGAACAGAGAAGGGAGATCTTTTCTATGGGTGAACGAAGAGTGGAACTCACGTCAAATATAATCTGGTTAGCCGTAGAAACTGGGATTAAAGGCACTGACAGTAATCGATGAGATAGAGGATAGACAAGGGGTGGAAAAGAGAGAGAGAGAGAGAGAGAGAGAGAGAGAGAGAGAGAAAGAGGAGAGAGAGAGACAGACAGATCTATAGGCAGAGAGGAGAGAGAGAGAGAGAGAGAGAGAGAGAGAGAGACAGACAGACAGACAGACTGACAGACAGCCAGAGACAGACAGACAGACAGAGACAGACAGACAGATAGAGAGACTGAGAGAGACACACACAGACACACTTCGATAAAAACAAAACCGCTGAAGAGAATAAGAAAAAAAAATCCCTAAAATTTATGGATATAAATTTTTTTTTTAAAGAAAAGAAAAGGCAAGACATAAAAAGAGAGAAACAAAAACAAAAGAAGAAAAATAACCGAATCAACAAAAGACAAAACAAAACAGACAGAGAGAGAGAGAGAGAGAGAGAGAGAGAGAGAGAGAGAGAGAGAGAGAGGAGAGAGAGAGGGAGAGAGAGAGAGAGAGAGAGAGAGAGAGGAGAGAGAGAGAGAGAGAGAGAGAGAGAGAGAGAGAGAGAGAGAGAGAGAGAGAGAGAGAGAGAGAGACGAAACTCAAAAGGAATCGGACAGAAACAAAGAAAATAAAAGGCAAAAAGAAGAAAACTGATACAACGAAAACAAAGAAACGAAGAAATAACGAAGAAAAAAAAAGAAAAGAAAAGGAATGACAGAGGGAGAACAGAGAAGGGAGATCTTTTCTATGGGTGAACGAAGGGTGGAACTCACGTCAAATATAATCTGGTTAGCCGTAGAAACTGGGATTAAAGGCACTGACAGTAATCGATGAGATAGAGGATAGACAAGGGGTGCAAAAGAGAGAGAGAGAGAGAGAGAGAGGAGAGAGAGAGAGAGAGAGAGAGAGATGAGAAAGAAAGAAAGAAGAAGAAAGAAAGGAGAGAGAAAGAGAGAGAGAGAGAAAGAGAGAGAGAGAAGAGAAAGAAAGAGAGAGAGAGAGAGGAGAGAGAAAGAGAGAGAAGAGAGAGAGAGAGAGAGAAAGAGAGAGAGAGAGTCAGACAGATCTATAGGCACAGGAGAGAGAGAGAGAGAGAGAGAGAGAGAGAGAGAGAGACAGACAGAGAAAGAGAGAGAGAAGAGAGAGAGGAGAGAAAGAGACAGAGAAAGAGAGAGAAAGAGAGAGAGAGAGAAAGAGACAGAGACAGACAGCAAAGAGCCAGTGAAGGTCACACAGGGCCGGAAAGAGAAGTGTGTGTGTGTGTGTGTGTGTGTGTGTGTGTGGGTGTGTGTGTGTGTGTGTGTGTGTGTGTGTGTGTGTGTGTGTGTGTGTGTGTGTGTGAGTGAGTGAGTGTGTGTGTGTGTGTGTGTGTGTGTGTGTGTGTGTGTGTCTGTGTGTGTGTGTGTGTGTGTGTTGTGTGTGTGTGTGTGGTGGGTTCATGTGTGTGTATGTGTGTGTGTGGTGTGTGGTGTGTGTGTGTGTATGCGTGTGCGTGCGTGGTGCGTGCGCGTGTCACGTGTGTGTAGTATTTTTGGGTGTGTGTGTGTGTGTGTTGTGTGGTGTGGGGTGTGTTGTGGTGTGTTTGTGGTGTGTAGGGGGAGGTTGTGAAAACAAAATTACGAAAGAGGAGAATAAACGAGAACAAAATGAAACAAAATTTGCCAAATATAAAAAAAGGAAAAAAAAAAAGAAATGACAAAGAACAAGTGAAAAACAACACAACCACACACACACACCACAACAACACCACACACCCCACACACACGAAACCGCACACCCCAAACTAGGTGGGAGGGGAAACCCCAAAACGCCAAAACAAAAAAAAAGTAAACTACACTCGACACATGTCGGAGGTATGGCCTGGTGTTCTTTTCCCTTAGGTTTAAATTTTACAGAGAGCGACTAAAAAGCAGAGTGAAGCGGGCGGGGAGGGGGGATGGGGGGGGGGGGGAGGTAAAGGGGTGGGGAGAGAGAGAGAGAGAGAAGCAGAGAGAGACAGAAGACAGAGACAGGGAGAAGAGAGAAAGAGATAGGAGAACGGGAGAGCGAAAGAGAGAGGTAAAAAGAGAGAGCAGCAGACGAAGAGAGAAAGCAGAGACCGAGGTGAGAGGGACAGAGGTGGTTTTAAAAAGGGGGAACGAGGAGGTAAACGAAAACAAAATAAACAAAGGAAATGAAAAAGAAATTTAAAAAAGGTCCGAAAAAAAAAAATTAAAAAAATTTAAAAGGGGAAATCAAAGGGGGAAAAAAAAAAAGCAGCATCAATATGAAAAAAGAAAAGAAAAGAAAAAAACATCGCTAAAAGTTAGGTGAAAGCTAAGTGGTGTACAGCCATGAACTTTTACAAAAAAATCAGGCAGTGACAGCAAGAGAGAAAGGAGGAGAGAGAGAGAGAGAGAGGGGGGAGAAGGGGAGAGGAGAGGAGAGAGAGAGAGAGAGGACAGACAGACGACAGAAGAGACACGGAGAGAGAAGAGGGAGAGAGAGAGAGGGGGGGAGAAAAAGAGGGGGAGAGGGGGGGAGGAGAAAAAGGAGAGAAGGGGGGAGAGAAAAGAAGGGGGGCAGAGACAGGATGAAGGAAGGGGGAAGAGAGGAGAGAGAGGGGAAGAAAATGA
>JAFLJL010000283.1:7500-12500 GCA_018398815.1 Conus ventricosus | reverse complement strand
AAAGTACTCCCTGTTCTATAAGAACTAGGAGTACAAAAAAAAAAAGACTGAGGGTTGGGGGGTGGGGGGGGGGTGGGGGTGGGGGGAATTGGAGGGGATGAGAGGAAACATGGATATTGGAGCAAGAAGAATTTAATATTTCGGTATGTTACGAAAGGAAACTTTCAGGGATATACGAGTGAAAGTAGGGCGGAACTGACGTCACTATAGTCTTGTTTCGCCTTGGCTTAAGGCTGTGTCAGACAAATTGACATAGGCTAGAACACCAAGGCCACATCAAAATGTCGTTATGCTCTGCATAGTTATGCAGCATTAGTCTTCAGTCGTGACAAGCTCCTAGCCTAACATTATCGGTCTCCAAAATCCCTGGAAGTCGGAGTGTGGCGCGCAGCCAACGTGGATGGGGTCATCAAAAAAGGTCACAGACGTCATGTTCCATCCCTAGCTGAGGCATTTGTACCATAGTGTTCCGGTGCTTCGGCTGTTCGGATGATCCCTGGAGTCGTGTAGCCATAGCTATAGTCTTGTTAGCCTCCGGAACTGGGATCAGGCAGATTGGGCAGCAGGACAGAGTAGGCGGCAGAGAAAGGGGAGTGTGCAGTTCTTGGGGGACGAGCAAGACTGGTAAAGAGTAAGGGTGGATGAAAAAGAGAAGGCACAGGGATGAACGAGAGAGAGAAAGAGAGAGGGGGGGGGGAGAGGAGAGGGAGAGAGAGAGAGAGAGAGAGAGAGAGAGAGAGAAAGGGAGGGAGGAATAGAGAGAGGGGGAGGGAGGGAGTGACGGAGGGAGGGACGGAGCGAGAAAGACAGAGAGAGAGAGGGAAGGAGGGTGAAACAGAGAGACAGAGAGAGACAACGACAAAGACAGAAACACAGACAGATATACAGATGGAGGAGAGACAGACAGACAGATAGACAGACACACAGATAGAAACACACACACACACACACACACACACACACACACACACACACACACACACACACACACAGAGGAGGAGGGTGGGGCGGCTAGCACACAAGTAGTCTTGCTCATAAGCGCACGACCCCTACCCTTTTTCTCCTCCCCCCCCCGCCCCTCCACGCTCTTGAGTGAGTGCACACACACAACACACACACACACACACACACACACACACACACACACACACACACGATCGCTTGGCAAATACTCCCCCTGTACACATTCTCGCAGGAACGCATATATATGTATGCGCATGCACGCATATATATATATATATATATATAGAGAGAGAGAGAGAGAGAGGAGAGAGAGAGGAGAGAGAGAGAGAGGAGAGAGAGAGAGCGAGAGAGAGAGAGTGTGTGTGTGTGTGAGAGAGAGAGAGAGAGAGAGAGAGAGAGAGGAGAGAGAGAGAGAGAGAGAGTGAGAGAGAGAGAGAGAGAGAGAGAGAGAGAGAGAGAGCGGACTCGCAGAGCCGCTGAAAGAGAAAAGGGAAGTAAGCCTGGTAATTCTGCCAAGAGAGGGACTCGACTTGAGAGAAGAAAACAATGAAAGCACTGGAGTCCAGTCATGAAGAGATGAACAGAGGTGTATGCGAGGAGGGCGGAGAGCGGCAATACGGGGAACGGAAAGGGAAGGGAGAGAACAACAGCATGCGACAAATCCCTTCTACAGGTTGGGGCAAAATCCACACAGCAAACAGTCCACGCAAAATCATCCGTCTACTGCATTGCGGAACGCGCTGTTAGTTTGATCTAATCCTTCCTTCCCACCCGAAAGACAAAGCCACATCAGTGCAACGTTCCTTTTGTCGTTATTCCACATTTGGTTTTTCTCCTCGGTCCATCCCTGCACTTCCCTCCTCCCCTCTTCCCCCTCCCCAATTGCTTCCCTTTATGAATTTTTTTTTTTTTTTTTTTTTTTTTTGCTTACTGGATCCGCTTTGTAAAGCGGATCCCCACCAGATCTCAGATCTTACCAGTCAGTAGATGGCATTAATTAGCCTGATTTTATTTTCCGTTCGGAATTAATTTTTTTTTCTTTTTTTAGAAATTTACGGGGAAAAAAGAGAAGAAGAACAAGAACAAGAACAAGATGACGAAGAAGAAGAAGAAGAAGAAGAAGAAGAAGAAACAGAAACAAGAAAAAAAAACAGAAACAGAAACAAGGAAAAAAAAACAGAAACAAGAAAAAAAAACAGAAACAGAAAAGAAAAAAAACAGAAACAAGAAAAAAAAACAGAAACAGAAACAAGGAAAAAAAACAGAAACAAGAAAAAAAAACAGAAACAGAAACAAGGAAAAAAAACAAACAAGAAAAAAAAACAAAAACAGAAACAAGAAAAAAACAGAAAACAGAAACAAGAAAAAAAAACAGAAAAAAGAAAAAAAACAGAAACAAGAAAAAAAAAACAGAAACAACAAGAAAAAAAAACAGAAACAAGAAACAAGAAAAAAAAAAACAGAACAAGAAAAAAAAAACAGAAACAAGAAAAAAAAAAAAGAAAAAGAAAAAAAAACAGAAAAAAGAAAAAAAAGGGGGGGAGGGGAAAGAAAAAAAAGAGGAGGGGGGGGGGGGGGCGGGGGGGTTGAAAAATACTGGATCCATTCCGTGATTTTGAATCCGCACCAAATATAGGTCGGGGTTACGGGTAGAGGTCAAGTAGTAAGAACGTAGTTTGAATCAATGGAAACGGCCCTGCTTCTTCCTTTATGGGGTCTAATTCGTAACTGCGGACGTAAATAAAGTAAGTAAAACATTGGAGCTGTCTAAACGTCAGGCACAGTATGACTGTAGGGGTGAAATGTGTCGTAAATTTGTTTTAATGAGGGCCAATGTCCTGAAAGAAGTTACATGTCGCTTGAAGTTACATGTCGCTTCAAGCAAGTGTTTCGGCCCTTATCTCCTGACACTCTAGGGGGGTTGGGCCACACCCGGTTCATGACTCCGGATGCCCCTCTGCTGCCCCTTTTTTTTTTCCCCCATCTTGGGACGAGCCTTGGCTGGGATTCGAACCCATGACCTCTGGACATGCTCATTTCTACTTAATGACTCGCGCTTTAAACCACTGAGCCACGTACAGGGACACCTGATTTTGTAGGGAAATTAAGCCTTATGAAGTTCACTTTTGTTCCTCCTTGACCAGATCCAGCTTGAACACCTCTCTGCGCTTCTGCCATTGCTTTCAGGGCTCTGGTTTTTTCCTTCCTGCAAATGAGAGCTGTTTCATGAGGCTGTATGCAGACGTTCCTACAAATCCCCTAGCTCCAATTTCTGCAGTGAGGACTTTGACACTGATAGCCTTCTCTCCTCAGGCTGTTTGCCAGATCAGCATACTTTTCAGTCTTGTAGATTTGAGCTGCCTCCATTCTGTTCTCATATGGCACTGTGAGCTCGATCATGATCAGCTGCTTGGTTGACTAGAGTGGACTACTATGTCTGGTCTCTTTGCCACTCTTGCTGATGATCTCTGGGTGACTCTTCCATTCTGGGAGGTCTGCAGTGCACTCCAGTCATCTCCCCCATCCAGCAGTACTCTGCCTGCATGCTTCGTGTGGGCACTGTTGTTCTTGGCCATGATTTGCTGCCTCATGCCGTAAAAGAATGTTGCGGGTGCTTTTGGAGTCTGATTCTCCCTTTTGTGGTGTTGGTACTAGCCCAGACTACTTGTACAATTTCTTTGGGCACTTGGTTGTGCCCCCATGTGTACCTTCCTTGAGACAGGGCTACTTTACATGAGCTTAGAACATGCTCCACTGTTTGTTTTTCATGGCTGAGGGGGCATGCATGATCGTCTGTTTTCCCCCACTTCACCAGGTTTGCATTTGAGGGCAGAAGGTCATTTTGCAGATCTGAGAATGAAGCTGATCCTGAGAGGGGCCATGTGCCAAATGTCATTCCAAGTTAGACTTCTTTGGAGTGCATTCTCCCACGTTGTCCATTGCCCTTGCTGGCTCTGCTGGACTGCTTTTTGGAGTCTTTTTTGGTCTTCTTCTTTTCTCATCTCCTGAATCATCATGTCTCTTTTGGCTTTTCCTTTGGCCTTTGACCCCCATTCAGTTTTGGTCACCCCAGTCCTTGTCTGTTGGTCTGTGTGTGTCCTGTTATTTCTCTGATCTTGAGACTTTCTTTGCAGAAACCTCGCCTCTTGAACTTTCCATTTTCTGCCTGTCTTTAGCTGGGGCTTGATTGCTTCTACCACTTGTCTCCTGAGTCCTCCAGCATGCTTTGAAGTCTGATCTTCCCTGCTTTGTATTCCTCCAGGATGGATTTCAGTGGTAGTTTGAGCTTTGCTTGGCGACAGTACAGCGCGATGTCAGTCAGACAGGGGGGACACCAAGCCATTTCCTTGTGAACTTGTTGATTTTGGCTTCCATTGCCTCACTGTGCTGGTGCAGATGTCGTATATCATCAGAGGCCATAGGAGCTTTGGTATCAGCATGAACTGCAGACACCAGACCTTGTATTTGCCAGGGAGCCCACACTGGTCAATGGTCTCCAAGCCTTCTTCCGCCATCTGCTTGGTTTCTTTTGCTCTTTGTGTGTCTTTCAGCGTATCATCATACCATCTTCCAAGGCTCTTGACTGGTTCTTCTGTGACTGTTGGAATGGCCTGGTTGGCAACACTGAAGACACCCGATTCGGCCACTTTTCCTTTCCTCAGTGAGGGGACTCCGTGATTTCTTTGGCTTGAACTTCATTCTGGATGAGGCAACTATAATAATAATAATAATAATAATAAGGAACATTTAGTGCGCTTAATCTTAAACAAAAGCCCTAAGCGCTTACAGCAATAAGCCCTAAACACACACACACACACACACACACACACACACACACACACACACAACACACACACACACAAAACACACACACACACACACACACACACACACACACACACACACACACACAAACACACACACACACACAAACCCCACCCACACACCAGCGAAGGAGCAGAAAAATTATGTTTTGAAGAGAGTTGTTTTGAGGGAGGACTTGAAAGAAGAAAGACTGTTTGAGTTTCGGAGTGCAG